>CAJQZJ010032362.1:4870447-4932316 GCA_907164525.1 Lophiomys imhausi | reverse complement strand
GACAATGTAGAATTCTTTCATTTAAATTATTCATTCATTTTAAAATGTATGTTACATGCGTACTGTGTGATAGTTTTATTGTAAGTGCTAGTGTGTTTTTCAGTGAATAAAATAGCAAAGCTCCTTGTGCTCATCACAGTACTTGTATTTCTATTGGAAGAGGCAACATATATGATAAGATGAAACATTACTCTTTAGTGTTGTGATGTGTGCCTGTATGTATGTGTGTATCTGTACATGTATGTATACATATATGTATGTAGCTTTATGCTTGCCAGTGCACATGAATATGAAGGTTGGAGTTTGTTGTCAGTTGTCTTCCTTAATCACCCGGCACTTTATTTTCTGAGGTAGGATCTCTCATGCAAACTCACTGATTCATCTAGACTGGCTGGCCAAAAGGTCCTAGTGTTCTCCTGTCTCAACTCCCCCCCCCCACTGAGATTAAAGGTATGTGACATGTCAGGTTTCTATGTAGATGCTGGGGTTCAGAACTCAGGTTCTCATGCTTATGTATGTGATGGTTTGAATGAGATGTTCCTTATAGTCTCAGACATTAGAATACTTGGCCATCATTTGGTGGCACTGTTTGGGGAGGCTTAGGAGGTATGGCTTTGTTGTTGGTGGAGGTATGTCACTGGAGGTGGGGTTTGAGAATTTAAAGACATCAATTTTCAGTTCATTTTCTCTGCTTTGGGTTTGTGGTCCAAGATGTGAGTGAGCCCTCGTTGTTTTGCTTCGGCAGCCACTCCTTTGTTCTATCATCATAGACTCTAATCTTCTGGAACTATAAGCCCAAATAAAACTTTTTCTGTAAGTTTCTTTGGTCACAGAGTTTTATCATGGTAATGGAAAAGTAAAATAATATATCCTCAAGCACTTTGCCAACCAAGCCATCTCCCAAGCTCCTCTTTAGTCTTTGTGGGATTCCTTAACATATTGTCTTATTGATCTATACTATACACTGTAGTCCTATAACACATGGAAGGGGAGTATTATTAGCCTCATGTTGCAATTGTTAAACTATCATCCCAGGTCATATAGCTTTTGTCTGGGAGAGAGCTATCACCTGAGACACAGTATTCTTGGGAGCCAGGCAGCATAGGGCTACACATGTTCTAGGGTTCCTAGGAAGAACTGAATGATATTCTGAAGTACCAACTTATCAGGTAGTGAAGGTGGCTTGGTGCCTTAACTCCTTCAGATAGATTTTGCTGTCTGATGACACTGACTCCATGCATATCAGGCATTGGGAGAAGAACAGTAAGGCAAGACTCTCCTGGAAAAGTAAGGACTGGTCACACACCAAGAAAGGAAGAGTTGTGTCTTTGCCTTGGTACACCAGAAACTTTCGCTATTCTCCAGGATCTGTATTAGAAATAAGCTGAGTTGGTTCAAATTGCATGGCAGTCAATATCAGGAGATGGGATAATGGAGAGGTAAAGTCCAAGAGATCACGTCATCTGTTCATAATCAGTTGTCTCACTGAAAATTCACTGGAATTGAGAATTCTAGTGACCTTAGGCATGATAAGATCATGCATACACAAATGCAATGCTGTGTATACTATGTACTGTTAGTCTAAAACAATATCAACATTCCATTTGCAGTCTTAGGCATATCTTTAAATAAGGTAACCAATGATAGATATTTGCTGCTACCTCCCCATGGTCTCATGGTGTGGTTGGGGTAGATTGGATTTCTTTTTTTCACTCTTGTTGCAGAAAGTCTTGTCTAATGAGGTCTATGTGGAGCCTGGATTTCTCTGCTTGGTTAACCAACAGACCAATGGAAGAGTAGGTTATTCCGGTAGTGAAGGTAATCTTTAAAGGACATGGGGTATTGTTGGCTTATGTAATTTTTCCAGAACTGTGAAATGGAGAGAATTTGCCCCTTATATTTTTCCTTGTCCTTTCAGTATACTTAAAATAAGTTAATTTGGAACAGGGAAGTCATGTCCAAAGGCACAAAGCAAAAGGTACAAAAGTGCATCAGTAAAACAGAGACACGTTTTCCTGGGTGCTTTCTATTTACCTCGTTATTTTCTGCATGACAACAAATCCTCTCTTTCCCAATTTGAAATGACCCTAGTCTTCATAATTCAGCTCCTCCCTTTCTCCCTCTTTTTTTTCCTTTCTCCCTTTTTATCCTTCCCTCTCTCCCTCCCTTCTTTCCTTCCTCCCCTTTTCTTCCCTTTCTTCCATCTACAAAGATTTATTTTTGACTATCTACTTGATGCCTTGTACTATGTTAGAGTTTGGACATGCCAAAAGTTATAGTCCTTAACTCCAAAAAGAAGAATACCTCAGTTTTCTCATTTGTTAAAAAAAAAAATCAGAATGATACTGAAACAGTGTTTTAGATACTAAAACATATTTCAGTTTTTTCTTGTTTGTTTGTAAATTTTTTATTAGTATATGTCAATTATACATAATGAGTTTCATTTTAATATTTTCATGCACATAATGTATGTTGTTCATGAAGTTTTTAATGAGAATCCTATTTTGATTATTCCTCTAAAGAATTTAGGAAAGTGCCTGACATGCCATACACTTGAATAATCATTACAACCACTGTCAGCGTTGTTGGTTGTCACATGCTGGTTTTCAGATCAGCTTTTTCAGTCTGCCTATTAAGTGATTAAGTGCCCCTGTTTGCTTATATATTTTCATGGGTGGGAACTGCCCTCATGTCAGAGATATGTACACAAAGCAAGGTCAAGATCCAAAACTCCTTACCTGTCATTAAGTAGAAACTATTGGCATCAACAAAATGCCAAAAAAAAAAAAGATTAAAGACTTAAACGTTCAAACCTGTCTTTGGGCTAAAAATAATTTAGATGGCACACTGGACTTCCTCACCCTTCTCATAAAAGGAGACCTTTATACTCTAGCAGCTATTCCTGATACTTGTTTTAAGAACCAGGGCACTTAATCACTGTTCTTCCTGGAGTCCCTGGGCCAAGACAGCAGGTGTTACGAGCTGTTCTGCTGCCTGTGTGAGCAACCTCATGGAGCTAGGGCTATCACAGCCTGGGTGACTTGGCAGTTCTGGTAGATTAGATTTGAGATCAGTAATTTTTACTCTACTGGGATCAGGAATAAATCGCAGCTACCACAAGCAAAGTCACTTTCCAAGCTACTTTCCTTGCTCTCCATGCACATCCCTCTCATTTTCTGATTTTCTTTCTTACTTCCTGTATGTGTTGCAAGGTGTGTAAATCTAAAAGCGTACTTAATCTTGCTTTTTGGAAAGAAAATTCCCTCATTGTTCTACCATTTTACATGTGGACTGATATTGCTTTTTAATATCTTTTTAATTGAGAGGCCAGGTCATGACTTAAATCAGGTTCTCCTGTCTACAATTTCCATTTTCTGCCCATAAAATGTTCAGTTAATGGCCAGAAATCATAGTCCTTTCTGAATGGATAGGAGGAGCTGGCTGTGATAAAAGAGTTTTCACTTCAAGTTCAGGTAATCATTCAAAATCTCATTAAGAATACATTTCTTCAGGCTCTTTCAGATATCTTGAGGATGAATATTTAATAAAGAGAACACATTTCTTCATGGCGGAGTTGGTAGATTGTGGGAGATGGAGTAATGGAGATGATAGGATGAGTGCTTGCCAGAACTTCTAGCAGCTTTCCTACTTGCCACTCAAAGAGAACTCATGTGGGGAATTGAGCTCCATTGGGTAGGATATAATATGTAAGTAGCTCCCAACCCATATGTACATAATTGCCTCAAAATTCTTCAAATAGCAATGAAGAGAGCTTTGTGACTTGGGTGGACTGAGTGCTAGAGAATGAAACTAAAGGTGTAGACTGGCACCATAGTCATGTAGGGTTTGGATTTTATTCTGTTTGGGATGAGAAGCCATTGCTGATTGTAGTGATCAGAGTAGTAGCTATGGCATTTTGTTTTCCTACAAGCAATGTACGAGGTCTCTCAGTTTTCAATCTCTTTGTTTCTGTCATTATTATTCCTGTTGTGTTAGTATTTTGCCCACTTGCTACAAGCTAGAGTCATCTGAGGAAGAAAGAATGCCAGTTGAAGAATTGCCTCCATCAGACTGGCCTGTAGGTAAGTCTGTGGGGATTCCTTTATTGTTTGATGATTGATGTGGGAGGCCCTACCCACTGTGGGTGGTGTCACCCCTGGGAAGGTAGTACTGAGTTATTTAAGAAAGCAGGCTGAGCAAGCCATGGAGAACAAGCCAGTAAACAGTGTTCCTCTATGGACTCTGATTCAGTTCCTGCCTCCATGTTCTTGAGTTCCTTCTTTACCTTCCCTTCAAGATGGGTTGTAAACTGTAGTATGAAGTAAGCCCTTTCCTCCCCAAGTTGCTCTTGATCATGGTGTTTCTCACAGCAATACAAAAAAAAAAAAAAAAAAAAGTAAAAAAGCCACATGGTTCATTGTGACACATTTGCTGTTTTCTCTCTTATCCCTCTCCCCCAAGATCCCCTTCCTTTAGCCCTAAAGAAGCCTGGTAAGTCTGAAAACACTTAAGTCAAAAGGATTCTATTCAGGTTTTGTTCATGACAAAGTTGTTCAGTTCCTGATTAATTGCATATGTATATCATGTTATTTATGTGTAACAGCCCCAAATTACTACAGGCCACATAGAGAGAGAGAGATGAGTGATATTCAACAGGGTATACAGGAAGGATCCACACAAGGAGTGTCATGGAACATGTCAAAACACAACACTAGCCTGAAACCAAACTGAAGCCAAGACTGTAAAAACATCCAAGGCTAGCTGGTGTATTTATGCCTGTTAGGGTCTACATTGATTACATTAATTGATGCAGAAAAACCCATATTAGCTCTCAGTGGGACTGTTCCCTAGGTAGGGACCACATATTGTACAAAACAGAAAAAACACAACCAAATTGAGTGTGTGCAGTTATCATGCCCTGCATCCTGACTTTAGATGGAATGTGACCAGTTCCTTCAAGCTCTGCTTCTGCGAGTTCCCTGCTCTGATGGACTGGGCTATTAGCCTTTCTCCCTTAAGTGGTTTTGGCAGGATGTTTTATCACAGCTATAAGAAAAGAAACAGACACCCAATGAAACCATTTTAATTGTTGATACTTCTTTTCTCTGTTGTCAAGATTAACCCACCTTGGAGCACAAGCTTCATTAAACACTTTCTCAAAGTAAATCAATACATATAATTTAGGTATATATGTGTAGGTGTATGGGTATATGAAAAATTATGTCAGTATTATTTTTTTGTAGTGTCAACACATATTTAGGTATGCCTGTATGTCTGTATATTCATCCATTTTTCCTCTCCACAGCAAACATTGCATTTGGATGTTCTTACTATTCCCTACTGTGAGGTTAGGACACTCTTTCCTTTTTGGAAAATTTCCTCCTTTTTAAAATTTTAACAATGTAAAAAATACTTAGATATTACCACAAGGTATATCACAAATTTATACAATTATTGTATGTCAATCAAAAACCCATGAGATTTTAGTCCATGATACAGTAACTTTGTCATGCATGCACAATGCTTCGGCATAAGCAGAGACTCTGCTGTAAAATTTAAATTCTGAATATGTGGAATGAAAGCAGAATGGAGACTACTAGAAGGAGGAAATGACAAGTATAAGGAAGGAGAGGAAGATCAGCAAAAATTGAACTTACAGTAGGAAACCCCATTACTTCACACTGATTAAGAGCAAAATAATAATAAGTAAAGAATAATTGACTTACACTTCATTGAGATTCCACAGTAAAAATAACATTTATTGGCTGAAAATGTTAAACTTATCATTTTAGAAAATAAAATTTAAAGTAGATCTGTTTTCTTTAGTCTATTTAGATCTGGTCTTTGTAAAAACTTAAAAAAATCATTGTGAATCCCTAAAGTTGTTTAATATTCCGTTGGTGTGTGAATTGATTTTCAGTATTGAAACTGATGTTATATGATGCATCAAATTCCAGGGAGAACTTAAAAAAATTTAACTTAATTTAATTTTTCATTTTACATCCCAATCATAGCCCCTTCCTTCCCCTCCTCTGGGGCCTGCCTTCACACCTTTTATCCCACTCCCCCACCTTTCTTTACAGAAAAGTGGAGCCCCCTCCCTTACCTCTCCCCATATCGTCCTACCCCAGCACCCCAGTTGGATCAGAACTAAGTGGTTCCTCTTCCATTGAAGCCAGGCATCACAGTCCCTTGAGGGGAAGTGATCAAAAAGCAGAACTCATACTCCTTGCCAGAGACAGCTCCTTCTCCACTTACTAGTATTAACATGTATGTAGGGAGCCTAGGTCCAGTTCATGCATGGCCTTTGAATGGTGATTCAAAGGTTCTGTGACCCAAGATAGTTGACTCTGTTGGTCTTCTTGTGAAGTTTTTGTCTTCTCTGGGTCTTTTATCCTTCCCCTCATTCTTCCACAAGATCTCACATTCCATCTAATGTTTGGTGATGAGTCTTAGCTTCTATGTGACAGGGAGAACTTTTTAAAACAAGAAGTCCTCAAACCAAGCTTAAATTTGCTATGATTCTTGGGTGTGGAAGGAGCTGGAAAATGTGACCCAGTTATTTGTGCTTTAAAGGAGCTACCAGATGTTCTGATGTACAATTAGGAAGTCTGGATGGCTTTCATCTGTGAAAAACTTTTTTCCCTGAACTTCACTATAGTAACACATGAATTTCCCCACCATCTCCCATATGTATTGAGAACTCTGAAGTACTCTGAGACCGAAGGGCCAATAAAACACCTCTCCAAGAGGCTAATCATCCAGATGGCAGGATCAGGCGTATTCTCAAACATCTGGCACACAAGATAGAAAATGTCCAGCATTGTAAAGGGAGTGGCCATTTGAATTCTTCCAGCAGCCATCTGGTTGCTGGTCAAAGTATACAGTTGAGATCTTTGTGCATTTCAAAGACCTTAAGATACAAAACAAAACAGAAAAAGAAATGTACCAAACTAACAATTTCCCTTCCCTCACCAAAAAAGGCTTGCAATGGCTTTATGGTCAGTTGGCCAAGATTGAATGAGCAGAAGGTCTCCCTGCTGATTTAACCAGATATTACAAATCTCTGAAATATAAGCATATATCAATCTATGCTGTCTTCTACATTTTGCTATATAGCTGCTAAAAATAGACCCTCAGCCTTGAATGGCTATGTGGTAATAGAACCGTCATGGGTAGAAATATGACTTCCTGTCAATAAATATTTACTACTAAGGTTTGGATTTATGGCAGCAATTACCATCTCTATGTTGATGCTCCTCTGGCGAGTTAATGGCTGCCTCAGCAGCAATTTCCGTTCCTGATCTATTTGGGCCCATCATTAGTTGGAAAGGGTAACAGCCAGTAGGCAGGATGGAACTCTTTGTTGGGAAAGGACAGGGAAGGGAGATTATATTGCCGTTAAGATATATGATTACAGTGTGTTTTCAGCTGTGGAAACAGGGCTATAATAACTCCTTCTGGTTTCAGCTTCGTGCTCAGCTCTTTAGTGAACTTGCTTCACAGTCCTGATGAAAAAGATCCTTCTGTTGTTTTCTGTCATTGCTGCTAGCTTGTTTTGCCAGTGCAAAAGCACAACTTTCACCTCAAGGAGTTAAAAGAGAGTTTATTCTGGAGTCAAAGATGAGTGACTATGACCTAAGAATGCAGATTTAGCCTACCCCAAATTCCATGTTCCAACAGAATGGTTGAAGGTTTGGTGATGTTCTTATAACAATAGAAAGAAGGAACTCATAGAACAAGGCACTTTCAAAGTCAATGGTTAAATAAGTAGGTGAGTTACAGCAAAGCTGAGAAATCTCATCTAGGCCTCAGAGTACCTGATGACATTCTCAGACTTTTGGTTGGTGGTAAAAGACCCAGGCGAGGGAAGTCCCTCTCCCGACACTTGGGATATCACGGCCACCCAAAAACTCGCAAGAGACCTTGATGCAATCTCAAGAGGTTTATTTCAGGGGGTCAGTGCACTGAGGGTGCAACTCGTATCCCACGCAGGGGTAGAGGAGTTCGCGACACCCAGTTACCGGAAGGCTAGGGTCTTATAGAGAAGCATCGCAACTCAAGGGGGTGGGGAGGATTCACAAATGGAAAGTACCAACCCATTATTTAGGTAGTCAGCAGGAAACACATCCTATACTCATTGTTCTCAGGAAGAATCTAATCTTATTTCACCATCTACTTTGTGGTCAGCCAGTTCCTGGGACCCGAGGCCCAAGATAGTCGTCTGTTTTATGATTAACTAGTTCCTGGGACCTGGGGCTCATGACTCGACTGATCTTTATTCCTGATTCCATTCTTTTATGGTCAGCTAAGTTCCTGGAACCTGGCTGGCTTGGCCTGCTAAGGGGTCTTTTAAAAATTTCCATTCCTTTCAGTGGAAACTATGGTTTTACTAAGTTAATACATCCCGAATGGTTTTATTTGTTAGTCACAGAATGTTTGGCCAGATACAGAGGGGGGCAGTGATTGGTGACATCAATATAACCCAAGATAAACTGTAAACAGACTCAGGGCTTGACTGTTTTACATTCTTCACGATCAATGAAATTTTCACCAGATAATCAGCTTTGAAGAAGGTTTGGGGGAAACTTTTGCTCCTACCTTCATAACTCAGCGCCATTTGCAATTGTGTGTTCTATCTTGATTTTTATTTTTCACACCAGAATGTTTTCTTTGAGACCACCAATCCATATCTACTTATTTCGTCCTTATATCCCAGAACCTAGAAAACCCTCGACCTCAGAGTACTCATGAAATATTTGTACAATAAAGGAAGTGCTGAAGTGCTACACACTGAGTAATGCTGAGTATTTGGTGAGTTCAATCCAAATTTGGAGCAAAATTATTTGTTCTTTCATTTCACTCCATAATAATCTTTTATAATTTTAGGGTGCAATTTAGAAAGAACATTTTGGTTTTTTTCCCATTTATTTTGTATTCAGGAAAGACATTGTTTAACTGGTTTCTGATTGACTCTCTGTAATCTATCCTAACCCATTTTTTTTTTGTAGGATGTTCTATCTTGTAATGCTTTTACTCAAAGCACTCCACAGCACCCATTACTTAGAGAATATTATTGTATTGATTAAATGACTTCTTCCACTTCCATTTCAAAACTTTTCTTTTCCAGGTTTATTTCTTTCTCATTCTCTTTTGGTGAAATTTTGATTGTACAGATACCAGCCTATTTACAGAATCCTCTTCTCTACTGCCTCAAGCTTCATTCAAATATATCATACACATTGCTCCTGAGCACAGGAATATAGTGGTATTGCATTTGGCACAGAATACTTTTTTTCATTCTATCTATTGACATTTTACTTATCTATTATTATTATTAGTTATACTCCTGGGAATCAAGTCTAGGGCTTTGCACATGACAGCATGGTCTCTGTTATCTGTCACTGAGTTCTTAAAACAGATTTATTTTTAATTATGTGTCTTTGTGTCTGTGTGTAGGTATGTGCATATGAGCACAGGTGCTCATGATGGTCAGAAAAAGTATTAGACTCCTGTGGAGCTGGAGTTATAAGCAGTTGTGAGCTGCCCAACATGGGTGCTAGGCTCTGAACTCGTGTTCTCTGTGAGAATCGTTTGTTCTTTTAACATGGAGCTATTTCTCCAGCCCTGGGTACTTGTTCTTTTGAGTCAGGGTCTCCCTATGTAGTCCAGGATAGCCTTAAACTCAAGATCTTGTAACCTCAGCCTTTTTAGATAACAGGCATGTCCCACTGTGACTGGCTTAAAGAGTCAACTTTTAATGAAACATTCAAGGTCAATCCAACTTATGGCATTGTTTCCTTTTTTTTTTTAAATACTTTATTTTTTTTTCTTCAAGTTACATCTCAGTCACAAACCCTTCCCTATTCCCCCTTCCTATCCCGCCCTTCCACCCTTTTCCCCCCAGAAGTTTCCCCTTTCAGTCCAACAGATGGTTCCTTCTCTTATAACAGTAAATACTATACAAAACAACAGATATAAATATGCCACATTTATGATAGTTAAATGGCCCAGTATACCTTCCCAATGTCCAGTTTATACATATTTGGCCCCTGACTTTAATGGCATTCAAAGATGTTATCTTAAATTAAGATTTTCTTTTTTTTTGATATCGAGACATATCAGCTCCTGACAGCACCCCCTATTCTACTCCAAGTAGAAGATAAGCATCGAAGAATCTCCAGTGTGAGATGGTTGAATTAGTGGCAAGCCTATCTCTTGGCATGAAAAAACCCCTTGCTCCAACTGCAGACAGACTGCTGTCCAAAAAGGACAAAACTTGGTAGCAGGGAAGTCGACAGCCTAGCTCTGCCAAGACAGGGTAGGTAAGTCCTTCATAATCCCTGCTCTACAACAAATGTCTGTCAGAGAAACAGGACCCAAAGGCTGAAGACTGATGCAGGAATGTATGGAGAGAAAATGGGAACTGTCCAGGCAGTCACTGGTATGTCATTTCTTAGTTTTGGAAGCTGCAGGCCCTGCACTTCCTATATTTATCCCTCTCAGGTCTCTGAGGTGGTTGAAGAATAGACAGCTAGAGTCTCATAGTTAAATTTTGAGTTGTTTAGGAATCAAGAGGGTGTTATAGATCTAAGAAGATACTCTTAAAAGTGTGTTGCAAGTTAGTATGAATGTTGAGTCAGATATAGACCTTTAAACTCATGGAGAAGGTTAGATAGCATTGTTTCTTTCTGCACATAGTCTCAAAGTCCAAATATCCCTTGGGTCTTCTCATATAGTAATGTGCACTTATTATATAATTCTGATAATATAATTTTCATATGTATCTTGCACATAAAAGTAGCCATGTGAATCTCTATGTATAGATTCTTCATTCTCCTTGTTTCTAAAAGGTATTCTGAGAGTGAATCTTTAAAAAGTATTTAATGAATAAGTGGTACTACTCAGCCTTTAGAAACAAGGAAATCATGCAATTTGCAACCAAAGGGATGGAACTAGAAAAGCTCATCCTGAGTGAGCTAACCCAGACTCAGAAAGATGCACATGGCATGTATTCACATATGAAAGACTGAGTACGTTTTTCATGTTAAAAGCAGATTTTCAGGGGAATGCCCATCTAGGGCATTGGATACATTCTGTCTTTTCTTCAGCTAGTGATAGATATTTGGTTGATATTGAAGACCTTGATAATGAAGTTGGCTTGCTAGAATGAGACAGGGGAAGTGGCAGGCAGCATGGTAAAGTTTTATGTATGCATATTAATTGTCTTTGTAGGTTAAAAAGTCATATAGTGATAGATTTATATAGTTCAGTATAAGATAATGAATAGTAGATCATACAAACCAAATCTACTGTGTGAAGTACTGTGATACTTTGTCAGAATTAATCCCGGTTATATTCAATGTGGGCCTATCACCTAATCAGAGTCATACCACCTAATTGATCTGGATGTTTTCATCCAGATCAATTAGGTGGTATGACTCTGATTAGACAAGTTGAAGCCTACAGATAGGTAAGATTGAGTAATATTTTTTTTCTAATGAAAATTAGTATTTTAGTAGTAAATGGCAGTTTTTATATTCAATTATCCATGCGTAGCCTAATTTATATATCTCCATGTTATTTACAGTTGTGTTGATAGTTAATGAAACATTGTTATGAATTTTCTCAGATCTGAGAATCTTTCACCAAAATCTAGCTACTTAATTTTCATATCAATATTTGAGCTTGTAGTAGTAACAGTTTCTAATTACTTATGTTCAGCAAGGTTAACTCTCCTAATGTGCGTATGTTTTCTGGTATGTAGTATTTTTTTGACCATATGGAGCCCTTAATTTGCATTTAGTGTTTGCCATTCATCTTCTCAATGGACTAAAGAACAGTGACAGATGACTAATCGCTGAGGGAGGAAATGCTGGGGCATAAAAAAGGACATGCCACCAGGGAGCAGCTTCTTAAAAAAAAAAAAAGGATTTTCTTCTGTCTCTCCAGCTGTTGACATGCCAACCTTGTCCTACAGGGCATTGTGCTGTGTATTTTGCTTATATCTCTATTTAAGATTAGACAGAGTAGATTTATCTTATGCATTAATTCTGATATTGGGGCGCTAGAGGACTATACTGAGATGATGATGATGATGATGATGATGATGTGTGTGTGTGCATGTGTAGGTAAGTGTGCTCATGTACATACATGTGTTTTAGTAAGTTTTTCATGTTAACAGCAGGTTTAAAACTTAAGTAGCATGAAAATCTTACTGTACAGCAGTCTCATCAGAGGTTTAAACATGTCATCCTATAGGAATGCTCCTTATGCTGGAAGGTAAACAAATCAAAATTGCTCCAGGCAGTCCCTGAAACTGACTAGATTCACTAGGCCCCTCCCTGCTCTGGCAATACTAGCAATAAAAACTGAGAGTCACTTTTAGACAAGCTAAACTGCAGAGAAGGCTCTTCTTAGACCAGACCAGCTTGTCTGGAAGAAGCAGAAACCAGCAGAGCTGCCTGGAAGAGGTTTAGACCAACTGAATTACTTGGAAGGGACACTCTTCAACCTGTTGAGCTGCCTGCAGGCTGTGCAGTGTATTCCAGGTTTCCAGCTTTTGTAAGCTGTCACTAGTGCTGAGGTTGGCTTTTGTGATGCAGTTGTCTTAGAGTTATTTCTGCTCCTGTAAGTAACCCTTTACCCATATTTCTGCAAGTAACCCCAATAAAATTTAGTTCACCAAGTTGGACTTTGGTGGTATCCATACATTGGTTTGTCATGGCCTCTCTATCTGGGGTAAATAGATCTCTCTCTCTCTCTCTCTCTCTCTCTGTCTGTCTCTGTCTCTGTCTCTCTCTCTCTGTCTCTCTCTCTCTCTCTCTCTCTCTCTCTCTCTCTCTCTCTCTCTGTGTGTGTGTGTGTGTGTCTCCAGGAAAAGTTTTGTCACATAGATGCATGTGTGTGCATGTGTGTGAGTGTGTGTAAGGTAAGTGTGTATATACCTGTGTGCCTGTGTGTGTGCACATTTGTGTCTGTGTGGTGAGTGTGTGCAAGTGCAACTGTGTGTGCATGTGTCTGCATGTTTGTGCTTATGTGTGTGTGTGTGTGTGTGTGTGTGTGTGTGTGTGTGTGTGTGTTTTGGTAGCAGGATTGTCTTCATTTACTTGTTATTTTTGACTGGCTATTGGCAAGAATCCTGTGTATCAGAATTTGAAAACCAGAATGTGGATTAGAACACACTTGTCAAGTGGGAAGAATTTAGTTTTAGAGTTGGAAGAATTCTCTCATCATTTTAGCTGATTTAGTTCATGAAACTTGTAACCCACGGTTCTGAAGCTTTATATTCAGGTAAAAATGCTGCATGCAAAAAGTTATCTTTACTTTAGGCTCTCTGTGTGCAAAACAAAGACAACGAATATCTTTTTTTGATATACTAATAATAACAATCCTCGACAAAAAAAAGAGAGAGAGGCAAAGTCACCTAAAGAAATTACAATGTAAATCCAATGGGCAAGTTATTAGTCTTCCTCCTTCTATTTCATATTGTCTTGTCCTCTGCTATTCTTTATTTTGTCCTTTGCAAAGCCCCCGAAGACTTTTGAATAGATAATGATGAAGGGATCCTTAGGAAAAGGTAGTTATTAGCATCATCAGCCTGCACTGATCTTTCGAGCCCAATGGGTCACCCAGAGGGCTATGATGAAGGTAAGCTGACAATATGTATAAGCATGAGAAAACAGGGCCCGAGGACTTGTGGGTTAAGAGAGTAGCTCAGATGCTTCCTCTGTGAATTTTGTGCATGAGAAACATCAGGTGATATAAATGATTGCATTTTGAGGAGAGAAAGGAAAGAAGAACATCAGGAATCATGAAAGAGGTAATGGGGCCACTGACAAGAGCAGAAAGGCAGAAGAAACACAAGGAAAAAAGGCCAGCATACTTCTCTTGCTCCCTGATGGGGAAGAAGCAAAAACCTCAATCACAAGGTAGATCTGGAGAGTTCAAGCAGTCCTGAGGACACGGGATTAACAACTCTAGCCACAGAAAAACCCGTGGTTCCTGCAAGTCTTAAGTCCAGTGTGGGAATTTGGCCTGCCAGAGATTCTTCCTGCCTGATAGACCAGCCTGGGAGAAGAAATCTCTTGCATTTGCTCACCATAGCACAAATAAGTGTGGTCAGGAAGGAAGTCATGTTGTATTAGACTGAGTTACTCTGGAAATCTGAATATGAGGACCTACCATAAGAGAGGGGGCTTGGAGGCACCCTATCACAGTGGCTGGATAGGAGTCACACACAAGAGGTAGCTGTTGAGATGGGGAAAGATCTATGGAGATGGAATGATGAGATGTTTAAGCATCCGGCTGCTCAAGATGTAGTGGGCATGATGGCTGGTGGCACTGCTGCTTTCTGTTGAAAGGAGAAAGCCCTGTTGTCCATGGCTTACTACAGAGATTGTGAGCTCTGATCTCACAGCAGCTGATGGCTTAGCCTGGAGTTTCCTTCCACAGCATGCGGTTTATTGTCAGGTAAGTCTGAGAGCTCTGAGCCACTACTGGTAGACCACACATGCAGTCCATAGCTTCCTTCCTTCTACAGAGGAACATATTTCTGAAAAGGGTATTACAGCACTGAGACTGGACGGCAGAGGGCCCAGATCCCTTGTTTCTCTCAGACCAGCACTCTTTTTGATCCCTCCACACATGGATAGTGTTCCCCAGCTTGGGCAATTAGCTGCCCCTGGTTACAGAGAATAGGGGGTTTCTAGAGGGAGTGGAAATCTTTGTGGTCCAGGCATGCAAAGATCATTAGGACTGTGACACTGGAATTGGATAATCAATCAAAGGACTCATCTTGGGGGTGATGAATTCTCAATCTTTCAGCAATTGTTAGTTTCCTGTAGTTCTTTATCTAGAGAGAAGGCTCATGAGACTTCTCCCTTCCACAGTCACATGTCTATTGGGGTTGTCACTGTTGAGGTCCTATTTAGACAGCCATAATGTTAAGGTATCATGGGTATAGCTTCTATTGGTTACCTCCCAGTGGCTGAAGGTGAGTCCACATTGCTGAGGAGACCTTGTACTTTGGACCTAGGACTCAAAAGACTCGATCTGGTCTGCTCTGATAGCTCCCTGACTAGCTTTTCTAGTACCTGATGTTGCAATACAAACTGCCAAAGGAGGGAAACAACCAAATGGTTTTTTGTAAGTCTTCCTTTGAACAGTATATGATTAGGTCATTTGTCTATTTACTGGTTGGATTATTGTTTTGGTTTTTTTTTTTGTGTGTGTGTGTATTACTTGTGATGGAACCCAGAGCCTTATATATTCCAGGCACATGTTTCATTGCTGGGCCACACTCTTAGCCCTAGTACACAACTCTTGATCATGTGACTCTCTATAGCATGGACAGACAATAGATGGGCCTAGTTTATATGCATTCTAGACTAGCAGGGCTGGACAATAACTTGTGCAATCCAAGGATCCAGGCAAAATTCAGTAATCTGAAATCTTGTTTTCCACTAGAGTCCAAGTTCATTGAAAGCTGGTGTGTGTCACAGTGCTGGCATTGGGTTCAGTGTCTGGACCCTGAGGTATTAAGTGAGTTAACTAGAAGATGTTCAAATGTATAGATCTGGCTTCTGGGAGCTGTCAGTTTTCAAACTTCATTTCTGTTTTCTGTGATGACTTCTAACTCTGACCTGATGCTTCTAACTTATTTTCTTTTCAACATAAAGGCTTAAGGCAGTTTGACTTCTCTTGTGGAGTTACTATTGATTAATCTATCATAGAAAGGCTGTGCTCAAGGAATACATGGTTTGAGGTAATTGACTATAAGTAACATGATTGACTGGCAGGACAGTAGTCCCTTAGTGAATCTATGTATGAACTGTGTGTGTTACTGTGCTTAAACTTTATTGCCTACTAAATTAATACGTGGCTATTGTTTAAATGCTATAAAATACACGGTAAAAAACCATCAAAATTTTCTATTATTTAAAGACAATCACTTTTAAATTTTATAATTAAGAAATAATTATGACTTCTTATAATTAAAAAAATTTTATGAGTCATGGATATTATTGTTAATAAATGTATGTGAATACAGTCCCATTGTGGCTACATTGTCTTGAGATTAAAGTCATTTCCAAATTTTAGTTTTATGATAGACTGATGAAAATCTTCACACATGTATCTATGAGCTTTTTACCCGTTTTCTCTTAATATATTTCCTCTTAATATAGCTTTTGAAGTGATCACCATGCTTCAAAGTAAATTGAGATGAAAGTCATGAAAGAACAGAAAACAATAAAATACGAGCTACATTTTTAAATAACTAAAATTATGTTAATGTTATTCGTTATTGATGAATCTTGGGATAGATATGTCCAGACTCAAAGGAAAACTCAGAATACTTAGTGAAGGCAGATACAGGAAGTCCCTCATTGTCATTATCAACATGGAAAACAGGTGTGCTATGGCTTTGTAGCACTGTGCACTGATGCATATTTTTCTGGAAATAATTAAATTATAGTTTCAACTTTTGGTATGAAAATTTCCAATGCATAGAAAAGTGGAGAGAATATTACAGTAAGCCTTGATGTATATATTTTCAAGTTTCAGAAATTAGAGTCCCACAGCCTATCTTGATTCTTATCTGTCCTATTCAATAGCTGTCTTAGTAAGGGTTTTATTGTTGTGAAGGGATACCAAGACCATTGCAACTCCTATAAAAGAAAACATTTAACTGGGGCTGGCTTACAGTTCAGAGACTTAGTGCATTATTGTCATGGTGGGGAGATGGTGGCATACAGGCAGACATGGTACTGGAGATATAGCTGAGAGATGTGGATCTGTAGGGAACAGGAAGGAAGAGTGAGCCACTAGGCCTGATTTGAGCTCCTGAAATCTCAAAACCCACTCCATCCAATATGTTTCCTCTAATAAGGTCACACATACTCTAACAAGACCACACCTCCAATAGTACCATTCTTTATGAGTCTCTGGAGGCTATTTTCATTCAGACAACCACACTGACCAATATACTCAATTACTTTGAAATCATCCCATATCACAGTATGCCTTTCACAATTCTTGAAGTACAATAGGCCAATTATAAGCATTCCTTTAAAGTCATTATACAACATTGTTATTACATCTAACAATTGAGAAGCAGTTTCTTAGTATTGCTAGTTTTCAGGATTGTCAGTTTGAATTATTGTCTTCTGTAGTTTGGTTGTAACAAATTTAATTAGGGTCATTGATTGTAATTAGGTGATAGGTATTTTTCTTGTTTCTTTTGGAAATTTAATTTAAAATGATACATAATAATTATAGGTACTTACAGTGTGCTATGATTTTGATATTTGTACATAATCTATGATGATAAAATTAGGCTCATTAGTATATACATTACCTCAAATATTAGTAATTCCTTCATGTTAGGAACAGTTAAAATCCTCTACTGTAGTTAGTATAAAATACACAGTGAAATATTGTTAATTACAATTACAATTACTGTGGTGTAAAAATTGAGAACTTTTTAAAATTGAGAATTTTATACATGCATATAGTGTGTTTTCATCCAATCTGCCCTCATTCCCTTCCCTCCAATTCTTCTCCTACACAGTATGCATGGTATTAGCAGGGTATATGTTCCTCCTTCCTTACCTACTCCATCTTCACTCTCTCACTCTCTTTTTTAAATTGGTGTTGAAGAAAGTTCTAATACATGGTTTTCAAAAGCTAATTTCAATACTCTGAGATCTAGTTACCATCCTTTCTGAGGCATTCTCTGATTGGATATAAAAGTTTCTGGTGGCCAACTAGTGGGGCAGAAAGACTATAGGAAGGCAGAACTTCCTCGGAGGAAGGCGGGACTTCCTGGGAGGGAGAAAGGAATCCTGAGAAGATACAGAGCAAGCTCTGTTTCTGCCAGTATACATAGACAGATATGTCTGAGAGCCCTGCAAGGTACAGGAAATCACATGGCTGGTTGGGACTAGGTGGTCAGGTTAACTAAGGTGGGCTAGTATAGAGTCTGCCCTGCTAAGGTCTAAGCATTGGAACATTAAGAGGTCTTGGTGTATTTATTTTATGGGCAAAAGTGCAGCCCTTGGTCTCAGGCCTTATCACCAGGCCTTCAGCTAAGGCCAGCCAGGCCTGCCCCGTCTGCAAGCCTCCTGCCAGGCCCCGCTGGCATAACACACTGGTTTATAGTTATTTTTAGGGTTAGTGGTTAAGTAATAACTGTTTATAGTTATTAATAAATATATTTGTTGACAAAGGTTTGGTTTCAAGTTGGTTTCAGTTTAATGGATTTGTTACTTAGCAGTAAAAATGGCTTATATTTTTAGTTTTTAGTTTCCTAAATGTATAGATGAAAACTACTGGATATCCTTTTTTTTTTTTAAAAATTTTTTATGTTTATTTATTACTTCAAGTTACATCTCCATCACAGTGCCCTCTTTCTACCCCTCCCAGTCCCACCCTCCCACCTTCTACCCCCTCTCCCTTCCATCACATTCCTCTGGAGTGGAGTGTCCTTACATATCAGTCCCCCGCCCCATTTCAGCAGTTATATGAGGGCCAAGAGCCTCCTCATACACTGGGGGCCTACAAGGCAGCACCACTAAGGCAAAGTGTCTCATTGGCAGCAAAAAATGTCTATGGTCATGTTCCTTTTGGTGAATTCGTTGTAATATAGTTATTTTGTACTATATGGCTAAAATCCAATTATAAGTGAATAGATGCCATGTGCATCCTTCTGAGTCTTGGTTAGCTCACTCAGGATGAGCTTTTCTAGTTCCATCCATTTGGCTACAAATTGCATGATTTCATTGTTTCTGAAGGCTACACAATGGAATACTACTACTGGATATCTTTGTTCAATCAAATTGCTCTAATTTTTGCTCACAGTTCAGATGAGCTGCTGAGTATTTCTTAAAATGAATTTAGCAGACTCTCCTAAATGTTGTCACTCAAGATATTATAGGTCATTTAATGGATTTCTTACTGTGTATTTGCTCCTCCAAGTTGCTTTGATTCCTTCACATTGGAAATTATATTTCAAAGTCACATTCCAGTAGTTCAGATGTTATTTGCTTCCAGGCTTATCCTTATTTCTATGCCTTCTCCACTGGCAAACCTACTAAACACTGGTATTTTATAAACTTAAAGTATATCATGTGTTTTACTGATACATCCAAACCATAGTCTGGAGTATAAGTTTTTACTTATCAATTTTGAATCTATTTCCTGTCTCCTATCTGGATTCATTAGCACTCAAAGGGTATACTATTATTATTATTATTATTTCTTGCTTAATTATAAGACACACATATTCAGAATAGACTTACAATAAGAATATCAACCCTATTTAAAATAATATTATTACCAAAAATTGTTTTTATTTTCTTTTATCCTATTAGGAAGGTGTAGTCAAACACCTATTTCTGATAGATTAATTAGATCATTCTTCTCAGTCATTATATAACTAGCTTGTTATGTTTCATATTTTAACACTTATAGGTTGCACCACTATATTAACTATTTTTTAGCTATTCAAATATACTTTTTTAATTTAAAGTTTAAAAATTTAAAACATGATTGCATTATTTTCCTCTTTTATTTACTTCTTCCAACCCTTTCTGTTCCCCCACTTTCTCCCTCTCAAATTTCTGGCCCCCTTTTCTTTAACTACTGTTGTTACATATATAAATAAATGTATAAATAAATAAGTGCAACATGGTGAGTCATTTACTGTTGCTTGTGTGTATATAATTTCAGGACTGATTACTTGGAATTGGATAACTTGTTAGTGGGCTCATCCCTGGGGACAGTTAATTCCTATTCTTTCAGTGGTTGTTGATTGCCTGTAATTCTTTATTCTAGGGGTGAAGACCTATGAAATTTCTCCCTTCTGCAATAGCATGTCTGTTGGTATTGTTGTTGTTCAGGCCTGTGTAGGCAGTTATATTGTTGAGGTATCAGGAGTGTAGCTTCTCTGTGCTTTCTAGCAGTCACATTTTCACAGCAGCTGTCCCGGCCCTCTGGCTCTCACAGTCTTTGTGCTCTCTCATTTGTGATGTTCCCTGAGCCTTAGGTTCTGGAGTTGTGTTGAACATGTATTCTTTGGAGGTGGCCTTCCCACAATCAATTGTTTTCCACATTTTCTCCAGTTATGGTATTCTGTAATTATCTGTATTTGTTGGAAAGAGAAGTTTCTTTGATGAAAGACCAGAGCCATTCTTTTCTGTTTAGAATGCAATTAGGAATTATATTAGTTTTGGAAAGTGGTAGTAGGTTTTCCTCTAGTGTCCATGACAGCAACAGCCACAGGTGATTGGCTAAGTTTCTATTGTTGTGTGTAATTTCCCTTTTGTGTGGGACTTCAGTCCAGTTAGACAGCAGTTGAACATTCTTAGGGTGTTTTCTCTCTCCTCATCTCCTTCTGTGTTGACCTCCCTCATCTCCTCTCCAACTAAAGCCCACTCATTTTCTCTACATATTATCTTAACCACTAAGCCATCTCTCCAGTCTTTCCCTCTATATTATCTGTATCCTGTTATTTCCTTTCTCTACCACTCCTTCCCAAATACATATTTTTGATATTAAAGCCATAAAACATGATTAAGATGTATATAGCTTACATTTTATTTCCCTAACCCTGTCCACATCCTTTACTTATAACAACCTGCTTATGAAACTTTTATGGTTTGATTTTCAAATTTTCAGAAGCATAAGCAATGATTTAAAGGTATCTGTGTTCTTAAATGCATATAGCAAGTTTTGTACCCTGGGCTCAATTTGAGTTTTCAAGCTTTGAATTTTATGGTGGCAATCTCTCCACGGTATTATGGGTAGGTACAGATTCATGACACTCATTGGCTTGAACAAGTCTTCTGCTGATTAGTACTATAGCTGTTTTAAGTATTTTGCAATGGTAGCCCACACTGCCTTTAATTTATGAGTCACTTTTTAGCCAGCTTAAATGTGCATGTCTCCAGATAGAAATATCTCAGAAGGTATTTAACCATCCTGATAACCTAAGCATTGTCAGGAAAGTTGTACTGAATGAAGGATGAGGTGGAAGTGAGGTATGTTTAATCAAGCAGGACATTGGTACTGTAAATAGGTCTCTACTGTAGCACAACAGTACTCAGGAATGACATAAACGCCATGCCTTATCCCAGAGGCCATGAACACCAGGGGAAGTTTTGAGTGTAGGAGTCAGGCTCTCACTGGGGGATGGTGAGATGCTTCAGCTCAACTGCTCCGGCAGGGAACACGTTTCCTGGAAGGGTGCCTCTCATAGTAAGATCACTATGTTTAGCTTTTCCATCATTTACTATGGTATATTTGTTACTATTCTATGGGGGGGGGACCAAGAGTGTTTGTATAATCAAGGAGGCCTGAGTGCTTTGTCAGCTAAAGTGCCCTGAATTCGAATGGCATGGTGCTAGTGTGAACATACTAATTTCACTTCAATATTCAAATGATAGAGGTTAGCACACTCCATAGACCTCTTTACCTGAAAATCACTGAATTCTCACTTCCTTTCTACTGTGAAGTGATCTCGCCTACAATGTAGGAAAACACTTGAAACTTTTTTTTATTGTTCTCATCTCTATGTTTTGGAGTGAATATTTGGTCCTCCACTTCCTTTTTAAAATCTAGTGCTACAATTATATGGTCAAATCACCATGTATCTCAATTTTTTCTCTGAAGATTTAAGAAAATTACTTTTTCCAAACTTAGAAATCCATTCTGTAAGCTTTGACAACAGTGGTTTTCCATTATATTAAGAGACAACTAAACCACTTTATGCTCCCTTCTGAATAGGACCAGTAGTACCCTAGTGTATTCATAGGCATTTTTAAAAATGGTTTTTCAAGACAGGGTTTCTCTGTGTAACAGCCCTGGCTGTCCTGGACTTGCTTTGTAGACCAGGCTGGCCCCAAACTCATAGAGATACGCCTGCCTCTGCCTCCCAAGTGCTGGGATTAAAGGTGTGCACCACCACGCCCACCGTATTCATAGGGTTTAATTAACCTCAGTATTTTCATCATGGAAGGGATACAATATGGCCTACAGATGAGGCAGAAAACATGATAATAGATTCTGAAGAGTATTATCTGAAATAAATGATCAAGGTAATTTGGAAAAGAATAGGGTGGGAGTTTTCTTAACAATACTAAGATGCATTTTTGAGTTACAGTTGAAAAAAAACAGGTATAAATGTAAGGAAAGATTGTCCTATTGATGGATGCCTTAAAATTTAGTTTTATTGAAAGCTATATATTGGTTTGTTTACTATTATTCTTCAAGAATGTTGCAGACTCTGATAATACAAGATAGCTCAGGTTGCTATGCTCCATGAACTTCAGTTAGTAGAACAAATAAACAAAAAAGAAACAAGCAAATAAGAAACTATTTGATTGTAAGGAATGGAGAGATAAGCTCAGTAGTTAAACATGCTTTCAGCTCTTCCAGAGGAAAAAATCCAGTTTCCAGTACATATATTGGGCAGTTCACAACCTCCTGTAACTGTAGTGGCAAGGGATTCCATGTCCAATTCAGGTCTCTGAGTTCTCCTTTGTACACATGGCACGCACACACACACACACACACACACACACACACAATTCTACATCATGTGAAGAACTCTGTTGTTCTGGGGGAGACACAGTTCAGGAGAGGCAGACAGCTTAGGCAATGCAAATCGAAACAACTCTGACATTCTGTTTTATACCCCTCAGAATGACTGAGATAAAAAACTCAAGCGATAGCATATGATGTGAGGATGTGGAGAAAGAGGAACGCTCCTCCATTACTGGTGGGTGTGGATACTTGTACAACCACTTTGGAAATCAATCTGGTGATATTTTAGAAAATTGGGAATAGTTCTATCTTAAGACCCAGTAATGCTGCTCCTGAACATATATCAAAAAGATATTTCACCAAACCACAAGGACATCACTTCAACAATATTCATAGCAGCTTTATTTGGAAACAACTCAGATGTCCTTCAACTGAAGAATGGATAAAATAACTGTGGTGCATTTACACAATGGAATACTACTCAGCTGCCAGAAACAAGGAAATCATGCAATTCGCAACCAAATGGCCAGATCTAGGAAAGTTCATCCTAAGTGAGCTAACTCAGACCCAGAAAGATACACATGGTATGTACTCTCTTATAAGTGAATACTAACCATATAGCATAGGACAACCATCCTACAACCCACAGACCCAAACAGACAGGAACTTAGCATAACTGTCCTATGAAAAACTCCACCCAGCAGCGAGTCATAATCCCTATTGCTTATAATGGATCACCTTACCCTAGATGGGCTGCCATAATCAATCCCCAGTACAAGAGGAAGCTCTTAGCCCTCATGTGAGTGATGAACTGGGACAGTTTGATATGTGGAGGCTCCCCTCATCTGAGGAGAAGGAGAGGATGGAGATGGGGAAGAAGGAGGGAAAGTGAGACCTGGAGGGGAGGAGAGAGGGGACTTTGAACAAGATGTAATTAGAAAAAAAATTAAAAAGAAGAGTTTTTGTGGGCTAGAGAGATTGTTTATCAGTTGAGAGCATTTGTTCCTCTTGCAGAGGACTCAAGTTTGCTTCCAAGCAACCACATGGTTGCTCACAACTGTCTGTAACTATGGTTGCAGAGAACTGGATATATTCTCTGACCTCTGAAGATAGCAAGCACACACATAATACACATACACATACATACATACATACATACATACATACATACATACATACATGAAAACACTCAAACATAAAAAATAAATAAACAAATCCTTAAAAAGAATTACATTTATTCTATCTTTAAAATTTTGTGTTTCATACATGTACACAATTTGAAATATGATTATATATAACTACCCTCTCCCCTTCAATTCCTACTGTTTCTGTCTCAATATGTCATCCCCAACTTCATGTCTTTGGTTTTTGTCATTGTTTTAATAACCATTCAGTCCAGTTAATGCTGCCCATATGTGCCTCAGTTATGGAGCCATCCACCAGAATGGGAAAGCTACCACTGGCTACATCTTCCAAAAATAATGGTTTTCTCTCTTCCAGCAATGCTCTGTTGCCTATGTTACTCAATAAGGAGTGGGACATAGAGATTATCTACCCTATATAAACCTGATTTTGAACAAAAGTAAGTCCAAATGACAGGGAAGGATTATGTAGGGGTTTATAGGTCTATTAAATAAAAATAAAAACTCCATAATTCTAGTATGTAATTCATTTGCATTACATATAAGAAATCTATACATATTTGAGAATGAATCTCAAAGCAGTGAAGACCTGATAGACCATAAAAATAGTGTTAGACTAAAACATCTGTTGTCTATGCAAATCAAAATCAACTCTACAAAAAAAACCCCAAACTATAAATGCAATTATCATTTTAACATACAACAAGACTATAAATGCTAGAAGGAAACATGAATGCATGTATGTAATTTTATAGTAGGAAATTATTTTCTAAACATGAAGTAGGTATAAGAAATCAAAAAGCATTATTTGGTTTCTTGGTGTTTAATTTCTTGAGTTCTTTATAAATTTTGGATATTAGCTCTCTGTTGGATTTGGGCTTGGTAAAGATCTTTTCCCAATCTGTAGGTTGCCCTTTTGTTCAAATGACACTGTCCTTTGCCTTACAGAAGCTTTTCAGTTTTATGAGGTCCCATGTATTGATCATTGGTCTTAGGTCCTGAGCTGTTGGTGTTCTGTTCAGGAAGTTGTCACCTGTGCCAATGAGTTTGAGGCTTTCCCCCACTTCCTCTTCTACTAGATTTAGTGTGTCGGGCTTTATGGTAAGGTCTTTGATCCACTTGGACTTAAGTTTTGTGCAAGGTGATAAACACGGGTCTATTTTCATTCTTTTACATGTTGACATCCAGTTAGACCAGAACCATTTGTTGAAGATGTTAAACCGAGAATTCACAAAAGAGGAATCTCTAATGGCCAAGAGACACTTGAAGAAATGTTCAACAACCTTAATAATCAGAGAAAATGCAACTCAAGATAACTCTGAGATTCCATCACACACCTGTCAGAATGGCTAAGATAAAAAGCTCAAATTACGCCGGGCGGTGGTGGCGCACGCCTTTAATCCCAGCACTTGGGAGGCAGAGGCAGGCGGATCTCTGTGAGTTCGAGGCCAGCCTGGTCTACAAAGCGAGTCCAGAACAGCCAGAGATACCCAGAGAAACCCTGTCTTGAAAAACCAAAAAAAAAAAAAAAGCTCAAATTACAGCACATACTAGCGAAGTTGTGGAGAAAAGGGAACACTCCTCCATTGCTGATGGGCGTGCAAACTTGTACTACCTCTGTGGAAATCAGTCTGGTGATATCTTAGAAAACTTGGAATAGTTCTCCCTCAAGATCCACCCATACCACTCCTGGGTATACATCCCAACTATTCCTCACCAAAGCACAAGGACATCTCCTCAATTATGTTTATAGCAGCTTTATTTGTAATAGTTAGAAATTGGAAAAAACCCATATGTCCCTCAACTGACGAATGGATAAAAAAGCTGTGGTACATATACACAATGGAATACCACTCAGCCATAAGAAACAAGAAAATCATGCAATTTGCTGCCAAATGGATGGAAGTAGAAAAGTTTATCCTGAGTGAGCTAACCCAGACCCAGAAAGATGCACATGGCATTTATTACCTTATAACTGGATTTTAGCCATATAGTACAGGGTAACTATCCTACAACCAATAGACTGAAAGGAAAGGGAACATAGATATTGCTATATGTTAGTAGGACACTTTACCCTAGTGCAGCTACCATGTAGGCCCACAGTGGAAGAGGAAGCACTTAGCCCTCATATGACTGGTGAACTAAAGGGGTCTGATATGTAGGGCACCCCACAGTGGAGCAGCAGAATAGGTGGGAGAAGGGGGAGAGGGTGGGAGGGTGTGAGGGTGAACCCAGGAGGGGTGAAGGGAGGGGACTGGGATGAAGGTGTAAATTGAAGTAATAAAAAAGAAATCAAAAGGGGAAACAGAAAAATGTGGGCAATAAATATGCCAATGCACATGAAGCTAATAAAGCAAAACAGAGATGTGCCAACAGAATAGTAAGACGGGGCAGATGGTTTACAATAGAATGGACATAAAGGCCTCTGAAGATTTAAAACTTGCTAGAAATAAGGTGACTCTTACTGAGAAAAAAAAAGCCATATGCTTTTTGTCTGCTAAGGTAGTCAAGAAAAAATGATTATATGCAAGGCTGCTGTTGTGTGGTCTGGATAGGTTTGGGGGCTTCTTGTGTAACTAATACCCTTGAAACCTTTCAATTTATTTGTGGAGGCTACATCGGAAATATTAAAATTAAATTGTGCTTTATGTGGTGTAGGCATAAGACTATTGCGTAATTCTAATGCTAATTTCTGTAATCCACATGTCTGGTTGCAATCCTCCTTCTGAGAATCTCTCTCAATGTTGTGTAAATACTTCTCCTCAATTGTCTTCTGATAGGCCCATAAAGCACCTTACAGACAATAACTGAGCAGGGGAGAGAATAGAGCAGGATTTCCTGCCCTCCAGGGGAGGAAGAGTTAGAGAGAGGAAGTAGGGAATTTTTAGCCATAGGCAGAAGTACAAGAGAGATCAGGAGAGAGGCAGATGAAGCAGGAAAGCCACAAGGTGCAGGTATCTCTGGAATTTATGCTGGTTGGAAGTCAGACTAACTTAGGGGGTTAAGAATAGAGTAATAACTGTTTAGTTCTTGTGCTTCGAAGCTTGTTTAACAAATAATATAATAAAGTCTCAATTATTTGGGCGATAGTTGGGTTAAGAGAGAAACTGAGAAGTAAGCACAATTATATATATTTACACACAAACAATGTGGAGGCAGTCTTAGTTTCATATCCAGTGAGCAAACAGAGAGGTGCATAAAAGTTTGAATGCAGGTATATGTATCACAATCTAAATCTTCAATACCAGGGGAAGAGCACAGATCTGAGACTGCAACTGTTGGAGATCACACTTGTGCAGAATTTAAAGTATAAGGAGAAATGCTTGTAATATAATGCTAAGCATAAACTCCAGAACTTTAAATCCTTTGTGGGTAAGAATTTTGAGTAAAACCAGTAATTTCATGTTTATACTGCCAGACAGGGCTCATTTGCTCTAGCTCTTCCTCTCTGCCTGGAAGAAAATACAAGCAGCCATTGGCATGGAGATGAACTTGAGCTAAGTTTATAGATGATTTTACTTTCTTATTTTCTGAATATTTTATAATAAGGATATGTTACTTTCATAGTCAGTAGAGAATAACTATTTTAGAAGCAAAGGCATCCCTTGAAAGACATCTTTGTACATTTCAACAGTCTTTATAGTGTTATGCATTCATTTCCTCCTACACCTGACTACTGTTGGTGCTGTCTTACAAAAGTAGATAGGAAGGAATTATTATTATTATTAATTATTATTGCTACTATTTTAGAGAATCTAGTGGTTCATGTGAGGGAAAGGAATGAATGAAGGTGGAAGAGGAAGTACTTTGTGGAAACTGAGGGGAATCTGGGTGCCCTGGGGTCACCTGTCAAGTCAATTCATTTTAACATGTGTATAACATTATTCACTGAATCATATTAATGTCACTTTATTGCATTGGTTAAAATTCTGTCAGAGGTTAATTCTGGATAATAATTTTCTCTATATATGCAGTAGTATGAATATAAAAACAATTTCTGGGTAGCCTTAGGAGCTATTGAGTCATCATACTTTAGTATGATCTAGGACTGAAGCCGTCATATTGAATATATGTTAGGGAATAGGAACTTTCTTCATGTGGAAGGAAAGGCAAGGATTGTTACATATGGTATTCTGGGTCAGTGGGAGCCCAGAGGGAAGTGTGCTCTCCAGGAGGGCCTAGGGAAAGGCTAACAACAGAGAGTGCCTTAATGCCATTGTGCTTATATTTCTTTGCTTGTGCCACGGGAAACATGTTCATCTGTATGATAAATATGCCTATAGGACACTGTAGCATCCAATAAGTAGGTACAAGAGATGGTGTTGCTGATGTTGAGGGTGACAAGGATGCAGTTTCAAGTAAGTGGAAAGGAAGGTACTTGATTGACATCAGTGAGCTGGCAGACAAGATATGGCATGTTTCCCCAGGAAACTGGAGACTTCTTGTATGTAATAACATTTAGAGTCCATACAGAAATAAGGAGTATAAGAAATACTCTTTCTGTGTTGCCACCTGCCTGCATTACAGAAACAAAGCTTCCAAATATTACTCATCTGAAATCACGCTTCAGAATGAATTACTCAGTGGTGCTTCTGGGACCTGAGAAAATTATCTTCAAAGAGGTTTCATCCACAGAGTAAATGAATCATCTAAGGAAAAAAAAACTAAGTTAATTACTAGGGAATCAAGGAAATGGAAATGATGCTTTACAGTTAGGTTGCATCTGAATAAGGAAGACATGATTGGGCTATTTGCAAAGTTTGTCCAGTTTACCTTATTGTAATGTGATGGAAACCCAGAAAGTCAAGGTGATAAAATTTGATATAAACTATTAAGCTTTTGCAAAGTGCTACAGAAAAACCAAATATTACTATGGATGATCCTATGGAAACATCGTTAAGACTAGATTCTGTATTGCCCCAAAGATATATTTTAGTATCTCCTGCAAAATTAGAGCTGAATTTTATGAGTCTCTTTTCATGGGCATTTGCTCTGTCAGCAGATGCTAACTGAAGATGCATGAAAAGGAGAAAGTCAAATTGGCATTATCCACTCTCTAATGCTAGTGGATGTGTAAAGTGTTCCATCCACAAGAGCTGGAAGGCTAGAAGTAAGTGCTTTGTCACATAGGGCAACACCATTCTGTCAACACTAAGCAGAACCATTGCCACAAATATATCACACCCCAAACACTTATCTCTCAGATCCAAGGCATCAGGGAGTGACCATGTTTAGATTCCCAAGGGTAGAGCTGATTGCTTATGATCATAAATGGGATGTGGCTAGATTTATGTTTCCATGTGTTGTCTGGCTCAGTGCTGTGCATTCCTTTATTGACCACAATTACCCAACCATGGACACTGACTCAACCTTCATTCAAAACACTAACTTGATGATCTGAGCCAGACTGTACCCAAGGATGATTGATCCTGTACAATAACTGATGCCTAAGATTGAGTAGTGTATTCATGGGGTATGTAGTACTAGTTCCTTCCCTATCTCCTTTGTCACAATTCCTTTCCATGGGTTGTTGAAAACAATGGATAGTGGGTCAGAAAGATGTAATCACAGGACACAAGTGTTCTCTGGACCTGAGCTTCCTTATTACAACCAGTAGAGGGTTGGAATCAGTGATGTCTAAGTTGTCTTTCCTTTTCTAAAATGTAGTTTGCTGATCTACCTTGTACTTAGAAAAGTTGGGTCTGTAACACATAGGAAAGCCTCACAGGGAACATGTATAAATACACACACACATATTTATGTATATATATATATATATATTTGAGAGTGGAAGGATGAATTAAACAACAAACCAATATCTATATAATTAAAGTGTGAATTAACAGCAGATATGAAATGATACATCAGACACTAAGCCTAGTGTTCTTTAAATAATGATGTTAATGAATGGAGTCATCAGGGAAGGGCGAGTTATTATGAACTCTGCCAGTGGGGAACATGTCTGGAATAAAGTATGATTTATACAGGTGGATATAGTAGGAATGGACATGTAGGCGAGAGTGACAGTGACCTTCTTGTCAGAAGACTCAGTAGGAACAAACATGAGAACACAAAATGATCATGCTGTGATCACAGGATGATTCCTAGATTTGCCTGCCTTTCTGTTTCCTATAAACTACCCAATATAATCTGATATGTGAAAAATATAATTTTCTAGGAATTTTTATTTCGTGTCCTGCCTTCAGAGTTCTAAACAAGTGTTACCAGTAAGATGGACTTGAAGTCTCTAGATGTCACCAGCCGAGGAGTGCAGAGCATTTCTTAGCTCCAGATCCTCAGATGTAAGTATACAATATGGAATGACCCCTGAAACCATGAAGGTGTAAAGGGACCATTGGTCAGGGTCTGGGCATGGGAGGAGAACAGCAGCGTACTGGTGATATAAAGTGAGAATGGAGCAGCGAGGAGAGGAATACTACTGAACACTTTGTCATTTGTATTTCTTTTGAGAATTCTGACCAGCTCAATAGTCCATTTTTAAAATTAGAATGTTTTTGATTTTGACATTTTATTTTTTGTTTTGGCTTTGTCTTTTTAGTTCTTTGTATGTTCTGCACACTGATTCTTTTGTCTGACTAACATTTTCTCCTTCTGTAAGTTACCTTTCTAACTAGTTGACTGTTTCCTTTGTTATATAGAAACATTTTAGTTTCATGAGATCTTGTTGTTTCAGCATCCTATGGTTGCTCTCATTTCTTGAGTGACCAGAATCCCATCCAGAAAGTGTGTGTTTTCAAAAATAGATATAAATGTGACATGTTGAGTCTGCTTTGTGCAAACACACACTTATGTAGAAATAATAATAAAAGAAAAAGAGGCCATCAACTTGAGAGTGGGGGTCAGAATTCAAACAAGTTAGCTGGGAGGGACCATGAAGGGAGAAAGTGGAGGACAAAGTTATGTAATTCTATTTACATAAAACATTAAAAAAACTTCCAATGTCCTTTAGCCATCAGGGAAATCTAGATTAAAAGGATTTGATATTCTATCTATCCTAGTCAGAATGACCATATCCTTGGGAATTCAAATGAAAACAAATGGTGGTGAGGAAGTGTGGAAAGGCCAACTTACTCGCTATTGGTGTGAATGTAAACTGATGTAACCAGTTTGTATATTAGTCTAGAGGTTCTTCAGAAAGACTAGAAATTGATTTGCCATAAGACCCAACTACACTGCACTTTGGCATTCTTGGAAAGGTCGCTATATCTTACTACGGAGGTACTTGCTCAACTTTGTTGGTTTCATCCCATTCTTTTCATAATAGTGAGGAATGGAGTCAGTCCAGATATCCACCAACTAATGAATGCATAATGAAAATGTGGCACATACACAATAGAATTTTAATCAGTCCCAAAGAAAAATATAAAATTTGCAGGAAAATGGAAATATTGTACTGGATGAAGTAGCCTGAGCCTAGGATGACAAATGCCACATGTTCTCTCTCACAGATGGATTTCTGCTTTGAATTTTTAGATTTTTGTGTTTAACTTGGAATGTCTGTAAAGACTGTGGAGTTAGAAAGGGGCCATAGAGAGGACAGTGAGAGGCCTGGAGGAAGGCAAATAGTAGAGCACATGGAAAATTAAAGTAGGGGAGGGGAATGCTGGGAGTGGTAAGGTTCAAATGGGAAAAGGGGCATGGAAACAGGGTAGAGGAGAAGAGGTGGGGAGGGGTGACAGACACTAACTATGCATGAGGAAATTGTGGGAAAACCTACCACTCTAGAAGTTAAATTTAAAAAGCTTCTCTTTAAAAAGTGTTTAACCGGCAATACTATGCATGGATGTGAATGCCAGTCTCAGAGGGCATTAGTGATTAAACACATATCCCAGTGCTGAACATGGGATTCCTCCCTATGTATTCCTGGCTGCAAGGGGCACATGGGCCCACAAAATCACATAACTAATTGCTTTCTAATTGGATTTGAAGCCTCCTCCAAAGAAGGGACTTCATGCTTGATACTGTAAGCCTGATCAAAAGCCCACGGATGGGGAGGTCATAGCACTGGAGGGAACTTCTTACTGCTGTTGCTTTGCTAAATGGCAAGGTGCCATAATGCCTTTTAAGTATCTATGTTCAGGGTCAATGAGATGGGTATAGGGGCTTACTGTCATGCTTTAAATCTTGAATTTGATCCCTGAGACCCACAAGGGAGAAAGAACTTACTCTTTCAAGTTGCATTTTGACTCCTATGTGCATGCATAGATGCACATTCATAAATAAAAACTTAAAAGGTTCTATGTTTCTCTCAGTTTTGATGAGAGACACTTTCTCCTGCAGTTACTGGTGGCGAATGCAGAGGCTTTCCACTGCTCAAGATGCTGAGAACAAGTGACTGCTGACTACTCAGCCTTAAGTAATGCAAGGCTCAGGGAATGGAGCTGAAGAAGGGCAGAAAGAACATAGGAGCAGGGAGGTGGGGAGGAGGATGTGACACATGTTCTTTGGGCACGATGTAGCTGTTGGAATTATGAACTTACAAAAACTGGGGCTTTCTACACTGCATTGAGCCTGCACAAAGCTCTGCCTTTCAACATTAAGTTACAGATGGAGGAGGTCCCTACTCCTCCTTGGGAACAATGGCTTTTGTTAGATCTGGGAAGAGGAGGATTCATTAGCTTCCATGGTATAACCACAGACGAGTCTCCCATGGCCAGTGTGGACAGCTTCATACTCATGTGCTGTGCATGTGAATATTCTCGGTTAAACTCAAGGGGTCACAAAAGAGAAACCAAACAAAATGACAAGAGAACAAGAGAGAGACGTATAAAGAGGAAGGTTAACAGAAATGAGAGGGCAATAAAAGGATTGGGAGTGGGTGTAACCAGAATGCACTATATCATGTCTGAAAGTGTCAAGAAATACATATAATTAAATAAAAAAGAGATTCTTCTGCAGATGCAATCAATCAAATTATTTTCAGCTAGGAATAAGATGAGTTTCATTTATTTTGTGTGTGTGTCATGGAGACTGTAAGGTAAGCATCTTGGGAACCTCAGAAAGCGGGCACAGTTATAGCACCTTCTATAGAACTATCTCGGTATACTTTCCACATGATGACATCTTTAATTTTAGACACAGCACTATAACCTATGTTGTGACCACTTTTCCAGATAAGGAAGCTCTGGGACATGGAGGGCCATGCAAGTCTTTCTCAGTCATTAAGTAGAAGAGCTGGAATCTGAATCCATTTTCTATACTCAAGAGACTATGTCCTTAGCTATAATGATCTGAATTGAGAAAAAAATTACCTGAAGTTTGTCTCACCACTGGTCTGGACTCAAAAATAGAGCTTTGCCTGTGACGGAGAAATACTGATATGTGAGATTGTTTTCTGTGATATCTTTTTTTTTTTTTTTGCTTTTCGAGACACAGTTTCACTGTGTAACAGCCCCGGCTGTCCTGGACTTGCTTTGTAGACCAGGATGGCCTTGAACTCACAGAGATCTGCCTGCCTCTGCCTCCCAAGTGCTGGGATTAAAGGTGTGCGCCACCATGCCCGGCTTCTGTGGTGTCTTTTAAGTTGCACTGAATGTGCCTAATTTTAATAAGGAAATTTGGGGAGAAAAGAAGGTAACTGGCAAGATGAGGGCATTCATATGTTGCTGAGCAGTCACACTCACTGCTTGGAATAATGAGTAGAATAACGATGTTTTCCCTGGTTAAGTTGTGGCTGACTGACCCACAATTTATCCTGTGCAGAGCACAGATTATACACATGGGTTTGCTAGGTACTCTCAGGCTAATGTAAAATCATAAGAGGGCTAATTCCAAATGACCTCAGGCTCCACCAGCTGGTTAGGTACCCTAAACCATGCAGGTAGAATAATTAACACATCCTTTGATTAAATGTTTTCAATCTAAATTCTGGAGAGTGATGTTCCTCCAGATAGAATTAGTGATCACAACACTTACTGTTATACGAATTTAGGGAAAAAATAGGGTTAGACCTGATAGGCAGCAGATACCTAGGTATGCAAAAAAGGAGTCACAGGATGGACTTGAGAGGATTAAAATAAAACAAGGGGCTCCCCATACTCCATGAAGGTAGCACTGTGCTGTACCTAACACAGGTGTCAATTTGGGACAGAAATATATCTTCATGTCTAAGTTATATATCCAACCAATAAATTTCATTTAGGGTTTGTACAGTACTGAAGATTATCCTAGACATTAGGAAGAGATTGGGGTGAAGATGTAAATAGTTTCCTGGCTGGCTACCATTAAAAGAGTAGAATGGGTTATTATGTCAATTCTTAGAAAAGAATGGGATAGGAGCTGCTGAAGTCCAATCTCAGAAAGGGAAATCAAACTTCAGACTGAGACTTGAGTGTGAGTTTGCCAGGTAATAGAGAGTTAGGAGCTATGTGCCAGTCAGAGGGCAGAGATGTATAAAAGTAGAGATTGGTGTCTTCGTGGTGAAATTTGGGGTTCGTGTGGTGATAAAGAAGGAAAGGAAGGAAAAGGGTGTAGTCTGTCTGATAGGTAGGGATAGACTATACAGAGCTTCACATATGTTGTAGAAACATCAAGATTTTATTCTGGTAGGGATAGATGTCATTGGAATATTTCAAATAGGTACTTAGCCAAGCACACTTCAGGTGGAGGCTGGAGAGCAAGGGGCCATTAGTAGCTAGCTCCAGTAATCCAAGTCCAGTGTTAATTTTGTCTTGGTTGGTTTTCTGGGTCATCTACCTGTGCTACCTTTCCTCCACCATTACAGAATACTCCATATTTAGGACATTAACCAGGGTCCCAGTACATATCTGAACATTGGGATCTAACAAGTTCTAGTGATTGGAATATGGCAGAACTAAGGGTGGGAGCCTGGTTTTCATGTAGTCTGGGTGTTTTCAATGTCTTTTAAGAACCCAAGTTCTTAGTCTTAGAAATGTATTATCTTGTTCCTGGGAGGAGAGAGATGAGGTAGTAGGATGGCTGAACCTAACTTCATCCTCAACAAAGGACATTAGTTGATAGTGTAACCTGAGAAGGTTAGCTTGGGTCTGTGAGCTGTGCATTGAAAAAGTGTTCATAATGATTCATTATTTGAATTGAGCATGCTAGGAAGGCTAGATTAGTTTATGTACATAAACCTATGGTCAGTGAAGTGAGTGCCATTTCTGCTATTAATAAAGTAATGTAATAGTGACCTCCAAATATGGGTTTAGATATTACTCACCTTGTAATTCTTCAGACAGTATTTTACAAGTTCATCTTTCTGTTCTCTCTTGCTTATGGTTATCTGTAGTCCATTTTACATTATACAAGAATGTAGCCCTTTGTCACCTGGGTTAATTAAAGCAGTTTCATGTTATTGTGACAGAGTCACACAGGGCCACAATCTGAGTTAGAAAATGTACCAGGGTGTGACTCACAATGGGAACTAGAGAAACCCATTCTGAGGGAACTAACCCAGACTCAGAAGGATGCACATGGCATCTATTCACTTATAATCGGATTTTAGCCATATAGTACAGGATAACTATACTACAACCAATGCACCAAAGGGAACAGGAACATAGACTTTGTTACTGTCAATGAGACACTTTGCCCTAATGCTGCTGCCTTGTAGGCCCCCAGTGTTTGAGGAGGCTCTTGGCCCTCATATGACTGCTGAACTGGAGTGGGAGACTGATAGATAGGGACACTCCACTCCACAGGAGTGGGATGGAAGGGATAGGGGGTAGAGGGTGGGAGAGCGGGAATGGGAGGAGTAGAAAGAGGGCACTGTGTAACCTGAAGTAATAAATAAACATTAAAAAAAGGGAAATGTACCAGGATCTCAAGTTGATTCTCAGCCTAATTTAAAAATGTTGTAGGCATGGTGTCTTCACCTTCTTTCTATTATAGTGATAATAGAAATCCAAAACAAATCAGGAGGAAAGAATTTAATTCAGCTTACAGTCCATCTTCAAGGGAAGCTAAAGGCAGGAATTTGATGTAAGAACTCAAACAGGGACCATGGAGGAGTGTTGCTTACTGGCTTTCTCTCTTTTGCTTGCCCATCAGCCTTTCTTATACAATCCAGTTCAATCCAGCAGCCCAGGGATGTTACCGCCTATAGTAGACTTGGTCCTTGCACAACAATTAGCAATCAAGAAAATGACCCACAGATAGGCCTGTAGGAAAATATGATGAAAGTAATTCCTTAATTGAGATTCTCTTCCCAAATATGTTTAGGATTCTGTCAAGTTGATTAAAAATATGGTAAATGATCAGTAGATTTAATTATGTAGAGGAAGAGGACAGTTGTCATTATCTGGAAAATTATTTACCCAACTTACTTAAGTCCTAGGGATTCACTACAAATGCCTATGCTGTACAGACATGGCATTTAAATGTGATGTATCATCTACTGCTATATGTCTAAATGAATACCTAAGATGCACCAAGAAAGGCCTCCAGATTCTGGGTGAGCCAAAGGGTGGGGAGGAGAATGATACAGGAGATATGACATGCTGGTAAGATGCAAATATGGTTTCTTTTCTTTTTATCACATAGGACCCAGTAACTTAGAGCATCAACTACCACACAATATGTTCAGCTACTCTGCTAAGACAAAGAAATGTTGGTTTGCCTCTGTCCTGTATGGTATTGCATGAGGTTCTGAGAAGTCATGCAGCATTTATTGAACTTCACAAGATGTTGTGTAAATAAGTTGGTGATTCACTCTGACCAGCATCCACAGACAACTTCCCTGGCTCTTTCTGACTTTAAATGGATGTTGGCCACATAGTTCCATTATATATCCAATAAACCTGGTACTTAACTTCTCTTGCCAGCTTGACAGTATCCTTAAATGTCAATGGACCAGAAAATACAATTGCACAATACTGCTCAAACTGAGAGCAGTAAATTGATGGATGAAATGATAACGATTAGCTAAGATGAAATAATCAGAATTATACAGCCTCCATGATACTGTCTATTTCCCACCAGATTTTGGCTGTGAACTGTCCCATTGAAATGCATCACTTCCAAGTTATTACTATATAGAGATTCCAGATTATTGATTAGTAAAGATTTTATGTATGACAATAATCATGCCATTTACATGAATCTCTCCAATGTTTCTGTAATTTTATTTTACCTTGTATCATTGACATCATTGCATGTCATACTGGTGTTCATATTCCTGTATGATCAAATAGACATTAAATCTCTTGCTTTACAGATAAAAATAGTGGAGGTGTACAGCCACTAAATGAGTTGCCCATTGTCTGTAGACTTGATGAAGACCAACATCTTTATTAGAAAACATTATTCTGACAAGCAAGTGCCTAGTCTGATGGTTGAGAACATGGAGCATTGGGTTGAAGTATCAGCTTAGTGGCAAAGTGCTTACTATGCATACATGGGACTCTGAATTCAGTGGTCTGCACCACAACCCATCAAAACAGAACACAAGAAGAAGATGAAGCATGGCACTTACCCATTGTACCAGTTGGTTTTTTTTGTCAACTTAACACAAGTTAGAGTCGTCAGAGAGGAAGGAAATTTAGTTGAGAAAATGCCTCCAAGAGATCTAGTTGTAAGGCATTTTCTTAATTAGTGATTGATGGTGGAGGATCCAGCTCATTGTGGGTGGGGCCATACTTGAACTGGTAGTCCTGGTTTCTATAAGAATGTAGCCTGAGCAAGCCAGTAAGTAGCAACCCTCCATGGCCTCTGCATCAGTTATTGTCTCCAGAAACCTTCTCTGTTTGAGTTCTTGTCCTGACTCCCTTCAGTGATGAACACTGTTGCAGAAGTGTAAGCCAAAAAGACCCTTTCTTCCCCAACTTGGCTTTTGGTCATAGTGTTTTGTTGCACCAATAGAAAACTCAACTAAGACACCCATGGATCAAATCTTAGCTCTACTATGATTAGTTGCAAAGATTAAAATCTACAATTCTCATTTTCTGTTCCTTCCTTTATCAAGAGAAGTTAATGATTAAACATAAACTCTAGCACATTGTGAGGCCACTGCAGCAGATCTGTTTAGCTCTACTCCTTCAATGGAGCGAAAGCACATGAACACTTAGGTCTCACTGAGGCTGATTCCCAGTCCCTTACGCATACTGAGGTGGTGTAGTCTGTAATATAAGCACGAAGTGTCGCTACTTCACCAGACGAAATGGACAGTAAAACATCCTTTCTTTAAAACCATGTCTTCATTTAGCAGCAGGCAGCTGTCATTCACCCAGACTGCTTTTCCCAGCACGAACTGCTCTGGGAAGTCTGTTTTCTCTTCTCTCCTGGCAAAGGTTTTGCTTTTTACACATCTTTCAGCACAGCAGGCTGTGGTGATTCTCCAAAGTTGGCCACATTTACCTTTGACTTCAGAGAAAAAGAGGAGAGTTAGATGTGTCTGAGCAAGGCTAGAAAGCCAGCAGCCTGGGACTGGAATTGTACTTTCTCTCCACTCCCACCGCTTGCAGCCTGAGAGGGCTGCTATTTAAAAGGCTTCTCACGTTTTTGGAGTGAGAGCTGGGATGCTGTGGAGCACATGTGTCGTGTGGGAGGTATTTAGGGATGCATATGCTAACTTCCAAGGATGTACCTGTAATCAGTTGAGACAGGCTAGAAATTCTTGATTTCCACACATGACAAGGTGGGATACCTCTTTCCTTGGACCTTTTCATTGCATGAAACTACATGGCTACAAAATCAAGTTTTACAGATGTTGTCTAAGCTGATGTTACGTACAAAGTATTATGTCCAAAGGTGGAATTAGAGTGGTGAGGGCAATTAGAAAGAAGAGTTCTTGAATATTTGAAGAGGAAAATATCTGCATCGAGAACAAAAATCACCCCTATTTCATTGCTCCAATTTTTTGATGAGTGCACCATTGGTTGCTCCTCTCTCCCTTCCTTCCTTCCTCCTTCCCCTCCCTCCTTTTTTTCTTCCTACCTCCATTCCTTCTTCTTTCATCCCCCCTCTTTCCTTTCATTCTCCCCATCTCACTTTCTTCCTGCATTCATGTATTTATTATTCAATTAATACCTGTTGGTTGATGGGAGCACAATGAGGAGTAAATAGCAGTCATAATACTGGCCTTCAAGAACCTTCCTCCCTAGTCTGAGAAGCAGGTATCAGGCTGGGGAAATGGCTCAGTGTGTTAAAGTACCTTCTGTATAAGCATGAGGACATGAGTTCAGACCCTCAGCACCGAGATAAAAGCCGAGCATGACTGTAGGTACCTGTAACTCCAATGCTGGGTAGAGGGTGAAAACAGGAGGATCCTGGGGGTTTTATGGCTTGGTAACCTAGTGTGAGTGTGTGGATGGTGCTATAAACTTCAGGTACAGTGAGGAATCCTGTCTCAAGGGAATAAGGTAGAGAAAAATAGAGCAGGAAACCTGACATCCTCCTTTGACTTTTGGATACATGCACACAGGCCATTGCATTCCACATGCACAGGCACTCATATACTGTTTGTAAAAACACACACACACACACACACACACACGGAAAGAAGTAGATATTAAAAAATAAGAGCATAAACTATAGTTACCATCTGCAAAATTCGTAAGTCCATTAAAACAATCTTGATTTATATCAGTCTTGATTTATATTACATAATAGATGGATAAATAAAATACATCTATGTCAAAGAATATTATTTGATGGTAGATAGAAATGAAATATGAATGCATGCTTCAATATGAGTGAGTCTGGAGAACTTTGGGCTAAGTGAGAGAGACAAGGCGCAAAGACATGTGCTTCATGATTCTATTCATATGAAATATCTAAATCCATAGAAATATAATGTAGATTACTAGCTACTAGGAGCTCAAGTGACTGGATGAAATAAAGAATTATTGCTTGAGTGTGGAAATATTAATGGGTAGTAACAAAGTTTTGAAGTTGAATGGACAATTTTAAATTACTGTGAATTTACTAAAGAGCATTTAATTGGACATTTTATGTGGCTGAAATGTATGGCACCTGAACTATATCTCAACAAAGCTTTTATAATTACATACAAGTCTATGGGAGCAAGTAAAGCAAGATGATTTGTTCTGCATAGGTAGAGAAAGCTGCCTTGTGTAATTGGAGATCTTCAGGGTGATAGGAACTATCTATGTATAGGTAGATGGTAAGTCAAGAAGAATACCTCGCAATATAATAGGACCAGTGAGGCATCAAAAAAGGCAGAGAGGCCAGAGTTTGTGGAGCACTGAGATCAAGAAGTGTGGTATGGCAAGATGCTGGCTCACTGTATACCAGTATCAGGAGCTCAGTAACTGCAAAAAGGACAAGAGGACACACCACTGACCCTGAAACACCCACATCTGTGTTCCCCCCACCCCTGGACCAAGGAGGACCCCTTGGATTACAGAGATGCAAGGATTCCAGCCACTGGACCTCCTAGACCTGCCTGCCCTAACAAGCTCATATCTTGGATCTCAGTGATGCAAGGCCTCAATGCCAGGCACTTTCTGTGTTCCCCAAGAGAGCTCCTCCGAGAGGTCGCTCTGTGAGCCCCAGGGTCATTAACTCTGTTCTCAAGAGTCCAGGCAAGTACTACATCCAGGGAGAGCTTCCTGGAGAGGTCTTCTTAGTAGCCACAGAGGTGTTTCCCTGGTCTCTGGCCTCCAGTGACTTGATCAACTGCTGCATAGCATCAGAGACACTCAAGCAGACTTCTGGCCTCCAGGCTTCTCCAAACCCCAAGGAAAGCTTATTGGATAAGCTTTCCTCTGAGTTACAGAGCAACTCTGCCCCCCCCACAACTCCCTGGGCACCAGGTGCTTCCAATGATCCAGGTCAACTGACCAGTGCCAGAGACACTTGGCCAGGCTTCCAGGTAATTATGTGCCCCCAGGAAAACTTCTCTTAGAGATCTTCCTCTGAGTTCCAAGTGTTCTCTTTCAGGCCCCTGGCCGCCAGGTGCATCTTTGAAAGAGCTTCTCCTAAAGGGGATTTGCTAAGCCCCAGGGACACTTGACTTCAAGTGCAGGCCTCCAGACATTTCTACATTCAGAGAGAGCTTCTCTGAGGAGTCTTCCTCTGAGTCCCAGGGATTCTTGCACTGGACTATGACCTTTAAACACCTCCCATATCTCTAGCAAAGCTTCTGACAGAGAATCTCTGAGATATCATTTCCTGGAGTCTCAGGGAAGCGGTACCCTATATTTGGCCAGGTTCTTCCCACTTCTTTGACATGTCATCTCCCTTGCTACAGCCTTCAGTTGGCAGCCCTACCAACCTTCCCAAAGTGACCTTCTGGATCACAGAACCATACAGGATCATTCAGGAACATCCAGCCCCCAGACCAGGACTCTTTCCATGGCATCAAATCTAGTGAGTATCAGGAACAACCAACAGATGACAGGGACAACCGGATGACTGAAGGCTGATAAAGGAACACAAATGACAAAAACCAGGAAAATGTACCACCACTAGAGCCCACCTATCCTAGTACAATACGTCCTGACCATCTCAACATAGCAGAAACACAAGAAAATTACAACAAAACTTATACTTGTGAAAATGATTAAGGCCTTAAAAGAAGAAAATAAGTTCCTTAAAGAATTTGAGGAGATCACAATCCAATGGATGAAAGTAATGGAGAAATCCATTAAAGACATCCAGAAAAACACAGTCAAACAGGAGAAGGAAGGGGACAAATCCATTAAAGAAATACAGGCAATGATAATCAAGCTGGAGAAGGATATGAATAAATGGGTACAAGACGTGAAAATGGAACTAGAAGCAATAAAGGAAACACAAGAAGAGATAATCATGGAGGCAGAAAACCTAGGGAAAAGCACAGGCACTACAGACACAACCATCACCAACAGGATACAAGAGATGGAAAGAAGACAAGATCTCAGGCATGGAAGATTCAATGGAAGAAATTAACACATCAGCCAAAGAAAATGAGAAAAACTAAAAAATTCCTCACCCAATACATCCAAGAAATTAAGAACTCAATGAAGAGATGGAACCTAAGAATAATAGGAATAGAAGAAAGAGAATACTCTGGACTCCAACGACCAGAAAACATTTTTAACAAAATCATAGAAGAAAATTTCCAAACCTAAAGAAAGTGCTGCCCATAAACATTTAGGAAGCTTACAGAACACCAAAATAGATTATATCAGAATAGAAATTCCTCCTGCTACATAATAATCAAAACACTAAACATACAGAGAAAAGAAAGAATATTAAAAGTTGTGAGAGAAAAAGACCAAATAGCATATAAAGGCAGACCCATCAGGGTCATACCTGACTTCTTTCCTGAAACTCTGAAAGCCAGAAGGGCCTGAGCAGATGTCTTGCAGGCCTTAAGAAACCACAGATGTAATCAAAAACCTTCAGTCATTATAGATGGAGAAAACAAGATATTTCATGACAAAACCAAATTTAAACAATATCTATCTTCAAATCCAGCTCTACAGAAGATCCTAGAAGGAAAACTCCAACCCAGAGAAAATAATGACACCCCAGAAAACACAGGAAACAAATAACTCCAGTGCAGCAAAACCAAAAGAAACACACAAACAAAATACCACCACCTACATCAAAATAAGAGGAAACAACAATCAATGGTCATTAATACCTCCCAATGTCAATGGACTCTTCTCCCAAATAAAAAGAGAAAGGCTTACAGAATGGATCCATAAACAGGAACCACCATTTTGCTACATAAAAGAAACACACCTCACCAACAAAGATAGATTTTACCTTGGAATAAAGGGTTTTAAAAAGGTTTTCCAAGTAAACATTCTCAGGAAGCAAGCTGGAGTAGCCATCCTAATAGCAAATAAAATAGACTTTCAATTGAAATTAATCAAAGAAGATAGAGAAGGACACTACATACTCATCAAAGGAAAAATTCATCAAGATGACATCTCAATCCTGAACATCTATGCCCCCAAAAAAGGCACCCTCATTTGTGAAAGAAACATTAAAGCTTAAACCACACATTGATCCCCACACATTAATAGTGAGAGACATCAACACCCCACTCACACCAATGGACATGTTTTGAGACAGAAAGACAACAGAGAAATAATGAAACTAACAGAGATCATGAACCAAATGTACCTAACAGATATCTACAGAATGTTTGACCCAAACAAAAAAGAATGTATCTTCTTCTCTGCACCTCACTGAACCTTCTCCAAAACTGACAATATTGTCAGTCACAAAGCAGGCCTCAACCAATACAAGAAAATTGAAATAACCCCTTATATCTTATCAGATCATCATGGATTAAAGCTGGACTTCCAACAACAGAAATAACAAAAAACCTACATAACAGGCATACAAGGATCATACCTAAAATTGAACAAATTTCTACTCAATGAACACTGCGTCAAGGAAAAAATAAAAGAAATCAAAGACTTCCTGAACTTTAATGAAAATGAAGGCAGAATATACCCAAAATTATGAGTCACAATGAAAGAGTGGTGCTAACAGGAATATTGATAGCATTAAGTGCCTTCAAAAAGAAATTAGGACAGCTCATATCAGCAGTTTAGCAGCATAACTGAAAGCTCTAGAAAAAAAAAGAAGCAAACACTCCCAAAAGGAGCAAACAGCAGGAAATAATTAAACTCAGGGCTGAAATCAATATATTAGAAACAAAGAGAACAATACAAAGAATCAATGAAACCAAGAGCTGATTCTTTGAGAAAGTCAGTAAAATAAACAAACTCTTAGCCAAACTAAAGGGCAGAGTGAAAATATCCAAATCAACAAAATCATAAATGAAAGGGGAATGTAATTACAGACACTGAAGAAATCCAAAGAATCATTGAGTCTTCCTTCAAAAACCTGTATTCTACAAAATATTCCATGTACCAAGGTTGTCAAGAACAGTTAAACAAATTAAACAATCTTATAGGCCCTAAGAAAATAGAAGCAGTCATTAAAATTGTCCCAACAACAACAACAACAAAACAAAAACCCCAGGGCCAGATGGTTTCAGCATAGAATTTGACCAGACCTTCAAAGAAGAACCAATACCAATACTTCACAAATTCTCCCACAAAATAGAAACAGAAGGAACACTGCAAAATTCATTCTATGAGGCCACAGTCACCTTGATACCTAAACCATAGAAAGACCCAACAAAGAAAGAGAGTTTCAGACCAATTTCCCTGATGGACATCAGTGCAAAAATACTCAATAAAATACTTGCAAACTGAATCCAAGAACACATCCAAAGTATCATACATTATGATCAAGTAGGCTTCATCCCAGGGCTTCAAAAGTGGTTCAACATACAAAAATCCACAAGCTGAAAGAAAAAAAAAACACATGATAATCTCATTAGATGTTGAGAAAGCATTCAACAAAATCCAACACCACTTCATGTTAAAAGTCTTGGAGAGATCAGGCATACAAGGATCATACCTAAACATAATAAAAGCAATATACAGAAAGCTGGTATCCCAGATTAAATTAAATGGAGAGAAAGTTAAAGCATTCCCCCTAAAATCAGGGACAAGACAAGGCTGACCTCTGTCTCCCATATCTCTTCAACATAGTTCTTGAAGTTCTAGCTAGAGCAATACGACAACTAAAGGAGATCAAAGGGCATACACATTGGAAAGGTAGAAGTATCTAAATGTGCAGATTGTATGAGAGTATACATAAGAAACTTCAAAAATTTCATCACAGAACTCCTACAGCTGATAAACACCTTCAGCAAGTTGGCTGGCTACAAAATTAAAAAAAAATCAATAGCTCTTCTTTGCACAAAAGACAAATGGGCCAAGAAAGAAATTAGGGAAACAACACCCTTCACAATAGCCACAAATAATATAAAATACCTGGGGGTAACTCTAACCAAGTATGTGAAAGACCTGTACAAGAACTTCAAGGCCTTGTGGAAAGAAATTAAAGAAGATATCAGGAGATGGAAAGATCTCCCAAGATTATGGACAGGGAGGATCAACATAATAAAAATGGCCATCCTACCAAAAGCAATATACAGTTGCAATGCAATTCCTATCAAAATACCAACACAATTCTTTATAGACCTTGAAAGAACAATTCTCAATTCTCAACTTCATATGGAAAAACAAAATATTCAGAATAGCTAAAACATCTTGTACAATAAAAGAACATCTGGAGGCATCACCATCTCTGATTTCAAGCTGTATGTAGAGCAATAGTAATAAAACATCATGTTTACTGTCATAGAAACAGACCGATTGATCAATGGGATCAAATCGAAGACCCAGTAATAAACCCATATACCTATGGTCTCTTAATATTTGACAAAGAAGCCAAGACTGTACAATGGAAAAAGGAAAGCATCTTCAACAAATGGAGCTGGTCTAACTGGATGTCAACATGTAGAAGAATGCAAATAGACTCATACTTATCAACCTGCACACAACTTAAGTCCAAATGGATCAAAGACCTCACCATAAAACTGGACACACTAAATCTAATAGAAGTGAAAGTGAGGAAAAGCCTCAAACTCATTGGCAGAGGTGACAACTTCCTGAACAGAACACCAATAGCTCAGGCTCTAAGACCAACAATCAATAAATGGGATCTCATGAAACTGAAAGCTTCTGTAAGGCAAAGGACATAGTCAATAGTACAAAATGGCAGCCTACAGAATGGGAAAAGATGTTCACCAACCCCACATCTGACAAAAGGCTAATATCCAAAATTTACAAAGAACTCAAGAAATTAAACACCAAGAAACCAAATAATCCAATCAAAAGCGGGAAACAGAACTAAATCAAGAATTCACAAAAGAGGAATCTCTAATGGTTTAGAGACACTTGAAGAAATGCTCAACATCCTTAGTCATCAGAGAATGCAACTCAAGGCTACTCTGAGATTGCATCTCATACCTTCAGAACGTCGAAGATCATAAACTCAAGTAGCAGCACATTCTGGCAAGGATGTGGACAAAGAGGAACACTCCTTCATTGCTTGTGGGAGTGTAAACACGTTCAACCACTTTGAAAATCCATCTGGCAATATCTCAGAAAACTGGGAATAGTTCTACCTCAAGACCCAACCATACCACTATTGGGCATATATCCAAAAGATTCTCCACCAAACCACAAGGGCATTGGCTCAACTATGTACATAGCAGCTTTATTTATAATAGCCAGAATTACAAAATAAAGTAAACAACCTAGATGTCCCTCAACCAAAGAATGGATTAAAAAAAACAAAACAAAACCAAACCTGTGGTGCATTTACACAATGGAATACTACTTAGCTGTCAAAAGCAAGAAGATCATGAAATTTGCGACTAAATGGATGGTACTAGAAAAGCTCATCCTGATTGAGCTAACCCAGACCCAGAAAGATATGTATGACATGTATTAACTTACAACTGGATTATAGCCATATCGTACCGGATAACTATACTATAACCCACAGACCCAAAGGAACAGGGACCTAACATAACTATCCTATGAGAAACTCCACCTAGCAACAGATCAAAACACATGTTGACATACACAGCCAAATGTTAGGTGGAGCTCTGGGAGTCATGTATAAAAGGGGGAGGAGGAATAAAGAGACCTGGCACGGACAAGAACACCACATGAAGATCAACAGAACCAACTAATCTAGGCCCCTAGAGGCTTACAGAGAATAAAACAGCAACCAAAACCAACCAACCAACCAACCAACCAACCAAGCATAAATAGGCAAGAGATAAGCCTCCCAATACATATACAGATGATAGGCAACTTGGTCTTCATACAGGGCTGCCTGCCATGTTGAGCCCCAGTGCAAGAAAACTCTTAGCCCCCGTGTCACTGATGAATTGAGTGGGCTTGATATGTATGGAGCCCCCATCACCCAAGGAGAAGCAGAGGAGGGAGAGGGGAAAGAAGTTGGAAGGGTGGGACAAGGAGGAATGGTTATGATTGAGATATAACTTGAATAAATAAATAAATGATTTTAAAAAGTCAAAAAAATGTAGCATAACATGAGAGGGGCTGAAGAGTTCATTCTACTTACTGTGCAAAGATGTGGTTCAGTTCAAGATATAATATAGGAATAATTTAGTGTCATTTCCCCCATTTTAAAATGAGGTGAGAGTCATTAAAGATAGGGAAAGCTATGTAGAACTTTATAGATAATTTTCAAGATGTATACTTTTTTTCTTGAAGACCAGTAAGAGATCATGAGCAAAGTAGGGTCCAGTTTGCATTTTAAATTTTCCATTGACTATTTTGAGAAGCAATATAAGGACTGAAGAGTCCTGGCTGTAGATATCTCTAAATGCCCATGTCATCGATCCAGAAACTGTTCAATATTGCAGAAGCAATAGATGGGGAGCATGGAAAATGGAACTATTCAGAAAGCCTAGAACTAAGTTCAGCACATGATCTAAGAACTACCCATCCAACTCATGAGCTGTGGCTCCTCTATTCAATCAATTTTAGATGAATTAGTTGTCTCCAGTACGATAGGACATTGAGTCCCTTAGGCATCTCAGATTGATGGGAAAAGACTTGGATCATTTGACTTTATTGATCTGGGTACCATAAAGTAGTAAAGTGGATTGGTTGGGGACATAGACACCGAAGTCAGATAGGCTCTGACTCTGAAATTGTAGAGAAGGCATTTGTCCTGAATCATATCTGATGAGTTGCAGCAAGAGCATCACCACAAGGGGATTCAATAAGACTTCCTCTGTAAAGTCTGTCATTAAACATGAAATACATGATTATTCATTGCTAGTGCAGCCTGGTGGCATCAAGTGGAGGGTGTTGGAATCAATAGAGGAGGATGCTGTTTCCAGTTTTTTGTCTATTTTATTGTGTGTTTTTCCTCCCTCCCTGCACCTCACCTACTCTTCCAACCCCACAACACTGAGTAAGAGAGAAAGAAGGTTAGAGGACAAAGTGGGCCTCAGTATCATTAGACTACTTCCTGCTGATTAGGGGCATCAAGTTCCTTGGGAAAAATTTGATCTTCATGTTCAGGATATCTCCAACCAGCAATCCAGCAAACAACAAACAGCAACAGCAGCAGAAGCTAATAAATAGCAGCAGCAGAAGGAGCATCAGCAGCCCACCTCTCAGGATTCTGGCATTATATACCCTCTGAACAGTCCACAAAATTCCAAATGTAAATCTATTCTCAGCTGGCAAAATCATGACCCTGCCAGAGCATGAGACAAATCATAGTTAACTGCTGTGGTCAATATGAAGCAGCCCCATATCTCATACCTGGGATTGAAACAAAAACATATCCACATAGCATTTCTATGGTTTTTGAAGAAACAAAAATTCTTACTACAGGCTATCAGTAGAGCTAAAAAGTTAGCAAAGACTCCGAAACCTCAGTTTGGAGAACTGCACACTGGTAAGGATGGTTATCTTTCTGTTTTGTTGTTGAGAGAATCTTTGTTAGTAGCATTGTTGGCTTCAGTGTAGAGGAGAAAGCCAATCAGATAGGAGGTTACATTTGTGAGGTTTGTAAGGTTTCAGGGGATAATTGATAGCTTAATTTTATATACAATTTTAATTTTGCCTTCCCACATAACAACATATTCAAACTTTCCTGTGGAAAAGATACAGAGCATTCTTTTCACTAGAAGCAATGCAGAGCTTACAGAATTTTGGTAATGCCTTCCCGTTCTCTTCCCCTTGGAGGTTAGTATTTGATCATGCCTCCCCTACTCCCATTATTTTGGGTGCCTGAAAGTCTCTTCTTTACTTACTTGGGAGCTGGTTATTATCTTTTATCTGGATATTATTATGAGGCTGAGACTGGTAGGTTAGAATGAAAGGGTAGTATAGCACCCTTGAGATGACATGGAGAGCTGGTCAATGGGAGCCTCTCTCCATTCTCAGTGTTCAATAGACTAGAATGTGTACATTTTCTTTGAGTTGAGAGAGATATCTAAAGTAGATTGCTGCATTTTCTACACGTCTGTGTCCAAATAGGGATGGGGAAATCTCTTCAACTTCTAGAAGGATAATCACAAGCACACCCCACAGCAGTTTGAATTCCTTCTATAGAGCAGAAGTTGACTTCCAGTTGACTTATTTTTTTTAATAATTTATTTTTTATTTCTTCAAGTTACATCTCAATCACAATCCCCTCCCTACTCCCCCCTCCAGTCCCACCCTTCCACCCTCCTCCCCCTCAACCCCCCCATCCTCTTCCCTTCTTTTTTTTTGTTTAAGGTATTTCTTTTTTCCCCCCAACAGCTCTCCCTTTCAGTCCAAAAAATGGTTCTTTTTCTTATAACTATAAATACAATACAAAACAACAGAAATAAATAGGCCACAATTATAAGAGTTATATGGCTTAACATACATTCCCAATGTCCAGTCCATATGTATTTGGCACCTGACTTTAACATTCTACTATCTAACCATCTCCATGAGTTTAAAGTTCTATATCTAACTCAGCTTTCATACTAACTTGCCTCATAATTTTTAAAATATCTTTTTAGATCCAGAACATCCTCTTGATTCCTAAACAACTCAAAATTTAACTATGAGACTCTAGCTATCTATTCTTCAACCACCTCAGAGACCTGAGAGGGATAAATATATCTGATTATATAGGAAGTGCAGGGACTGCAGCTTCCAAAACTAAGAAATGACATACCAGTGGCTGCCTGGACAGTTCCTATTTTCTCTCCATACATTGCAGCATCAATCTTCAGCTATTTGGACCCGTTTCTCTGACAGACATTGATTGTAGAGCAGGAATTATGAAGGACTTACCTACCCTGTCTTGGCAGAGCTAGGCTGTCGACTTATCTGCTTCTAAGTTTTGTCCTTTTTGGACAGAAGTCTGTCTACAGTTGAAGCAAGGGGTTTTTCTTGCCAAGAGAATGGCTTACCACCAATTCAATCATCTCCCACTGGAGATTCTTTGATGCTCATCTTCTACTTGGAGTAGAATAGGGGGTGCTGTCAGTAGCTGATATGTCTCGATATCAAAAATTCTTGTTAAGAAAACATCTTTGAATGCCATATTCTGCAGATCTCTTGAGGTTTTTGAAGATGCGCTATCTATCTCTTATATTTAGATAAGCAAATATTGCTTGTCTCTTAGCAACTTGATTTCTGAGTAGCTTAGAAAATAACTGTGATAGACTGTCATAGTAACTAACAAAATGACATGTTTTCATGACTATTAGTTTCTGTTTCTTAACAGATAGTTTTAAGGAAGATCAACTGGTAGCCAATGAGGAGAGCTTCCACAGAGTACTTAGGTTGGATATAAGATAAGTTTCTATTAAATAGAAACTTATTAAATTCTAGGGCATGTGTCTCAGAACTAAGGCAGGTGCATAAGGACTGTTCTCTTTATAGCATACAAGAAGACCCATGGGGCTTATTTAATACTGGGAATTATGGAGAATGCAGAAGGTTTTGATACAGTAGAGCTAGTAACAGTTATAGGGACAGATTATTTAATATTTATATTAGTCCACGTAAGACTTCTTATAGCAGAAATAATAGAGCAATGATAGCTGACATTCATATAGCACTCAGATGTATTTAAAGTGCTTTTATATTTCTTAATTCTGTTAAACTTTTGAAGAATTATGAGAATTAGGGTCATATCCGCTTTTCATATGAAGAATTAAAGACACAAAGAGAAGAAATAATATGTATAGTATCACACAGACATAAGTGGTAGAACTGGAATTTGAATATAAGAAATATGACTGAAATATTAACACTTTAAAGGGACTTTAAAAAACATCAGAGTACATTTATAAAAAGAAATGATTTTCTGAGCCACTTACTTTCTATTTTCCCATTTTAATTCACTGATTAAGCAAGCTTTCATTAAGGATTTGGCATTTTTAAGGAATTACTAGCCAGTGAGAGAGAACTATGGGTGTAAGAAAAATTTTTATTTAAAACAACTATATTTATTAATACGTAATAAACACCTATAAAACACGTGTAACCTATAACCTACTATACTTAATATCTATAAACTATAACCTAATACCTACTAACATTTTATACCTAAGAACACCTAATCTATCCTATTTTAACCCTCTTGAAAGGATATTAAAACTCTCTAGCGCTGGTCTGTGTCGGCACCTTGGTCAGCCTTCTATCTGCAGGCACACTTCAAGTGTTCCCAGTCTTGGCTCAGCTTCCTCTGGGTCCAGTGTTGCCACTGTCTTCCAGTTCACGTGGCCAATTAAATTCACAACTCAGACTGGGGTCAGCTTCCCTAGTCTCTTCAACATTCTCTTCAGCCCATGTGTGATTCACAGCCTTGTCTTTTATTTTAAAGTTTTGTACAGCCTCATGTGACAGGGTCCACCCTTTTCCCCATTTTTTAGGTCCTTCCCGCGGCCTCCGAACTCTACCTGCCTCCTGGCATTTCGCTCACTCACCAGACACTCTCAGGCCTCTAAACAGATGTCTTTAATGTCAGGTTTTCATGATTTTCCCTCAGAAGGTTCTATGCCACGCCTTTTCTGCCAGCCTTCTTGGGAAGGCTTCTTTCTCAGACTCTGCCTCAGTTTACTTGCCAAGGCTTCTGACCACTGATTTACCTCAGTGTTATTGTGGCCTAAAGGCTGGCAGCTGGCATACATTGTTTCACACTTGTCCTGTGTGTGCTTCTGTCTCCTCTGTCTATGGGAACCGAGAGAGCTTCACGAAGAGCTCCTTGGTGTATATATCGTGTGGTGTTGCTGTCTTGTACAGCTTTGCCCTTATTTTGCATTATTTGGAAGCCCCTGTAACCTCTCAAGGTAATTGATATTTTCCACAACTTCTGTGGCTTTTCAGTCACGCCCATTCACAGGACATTGTCTTCAAGCCTCAGTCCAATTTGGGCTCGGCCTACCTCTGCTCAGTTCCTTCCAGCATCTAAGCAACACCAAGCTACAAGGTTCCTTTCAGTTTCCCGGACTTTCAGAGTGCCCTCTAAATGGTTGATCAGGACTATGTGCTGCCAGGTGCCAGTCTGCACCCTTAAGAGTCCTTACTAATTCACTAAAGAAAACTAACCTATCACACATGGGAGATTATGGGTGATGGTCTAGATTTTATAATATCTAGAAGCTTCTTCAAGTTCCTTAGTCTCCTGCCTGCCCCCCCCCCAAAAAAAAGGTGTGGGAAGTTTGGGAGGAGTTCAGCAGAGGAGTGATATGATTTCACTTGTGTTTTAAAAAATATTTTTTTTTATTTTTGAGAGTATAATGCAAGATATTTTTGGCTTCTAAATTTAAAAGAGCCTGGGAGTATGCAAGGACAATTATGGAAGGGTGGCTAGTTGGAGACTGTTGTTATAGTCCACAACAGACTGATGGCTGGACCAGTATGCAGCAGAGGAGAGGCATGGACAGATTATGGATATATTTTGAAGGTAGAATTAATGTGATTTATTGGTGGACTGGTTCTGAGACCCAAGGAAGTAGTGTGAAATTACTGTCAATTTGAAGAACTTTTTTTTTTAACCTGAAGTTCATCTCATTAGTACCAGACCCTTTAGTAGCTGAGTTTGGACTTAGTATAATGGCTATTAAGTATAGTGTTACTGTGTTAGAAAGCAATGCTTGTGCCTAAAATTTTGATAATGGAGAGAACAAAGAGTTCATATGAGTGGAAATGGTCTTTGTCAAAATGTTCCATAATTTTGTGCTCTTCCTATGAATGTCCTGTTGACACATCTTGATGGAAAAGTCATGGGGGTCTTTGTATGAATTGAACTGTATTTCTTAAAACAAATAAAAAAAATTATGTTTCCTTCTTGTCCCTGGAGTCTTACCTTGCAATACTACTTGATGATAGTTCTTAGCAAAATTAACAAAGTTAAATTGAGTTGCCTATCAAGGGTCCTAATAAATGACTGATGGCCCTGCATAAAGGGGGGAACTTGGACACAGATGTTCTCCCAGGAGAATGGCATAGAAGTGTGAAGGCAGAGGTCTGAATGATGAGCCCATTGGCCAAAGATTGGCAAATCAGTACCAGAAACTATCACAGAAGTGCAGAGCAGATGTTTCTCACACTACTCAGAGGTGTGAGTTCTCTCAGAAGTTTGACCTTGGACTCCAAGCTTTCGGAACTGTGAAATGACAAATACACTTCTGTGTTTGGTGACAGAAACCCTAGAGGATGAAGAAAAGTCTCTTAAAAAGCTTTCCAAAATAAAATCTGAGCTGTTATGGAGGTCTGGAGAAAGAATTAAGAGAGACTCATGATGATGAGACTCATGATGATGATACTGAGACAAATGCTAAGCTGTCTACCTGCTGAGGCCTAAGTAGATGCCATCACTACAGTACCTGGTACCACACACAATCTGCAGTAAATATTTAGTGCCTGGCAGATGTGTACTGTATACATATATCTAATATATAATAGGTGCTGAATAAGTACTATTTTCTTGCTTTGGGGGCTAGAAACCACTGCCAGTTTTTCTAGGCTTCTGTTTCTATAATAAAATACCTGAGATAATAAATCTATGTATGAGGAGGAAATTTTTGCTTGGGCTTATGGCTTTTGGGATTCTATTTTCATGATTGATTGATCCCTTTGGTCCTATTGTAAGGCGTCACATTAGGCAGGAGCATATGAGAAGAGAAGTTGCTCTCCTAATGGTCAGGAAATAAAAAGAAGGAGAGAAGAGAGATTAAGTTCTCATAGTCCTATTCAAAGCATGCCTACCATGTCTTAAAGACCTCTGACCACACATCCTACCTCTTAGCTTTTACCTCCACTAACTAGCCAAGGGTTCTCAACCTTCAGAATGCATCGACCCTTTAATATAGTTTCTCATGTTTTAGTGACCACTAACCATAAAACTATTTTGTTGCTACTTCATAATTGTAACTTTGCTACTGTTAGGAATAGTAATGTAAATGTCTGATATGAAGGATATCTGATATGTGATCTCAAAGGAGTCACAACCCACAGGTTGAGAACTGCTGCACTAGCAGCAGGTAGGGGACTACTTTCATACATGGGCTTCTGTGGACCCTTCAGATTCAAATACAACACAAATTGCAATAATCGTTTCAAAATCTTTTTAGGAAACCATTATTTGTAATGTCAACCCGTTTAGAGGTTGTTACCAGGAGGACATCTGGTCCTCCTTTACACCTTCTCACTATTTCAAGACACTATAACCTAGCATTGTATTAGAGCTTTTAGAAAGTCAAGCCTCTATCTTCATGGACCAAAATAATGAGAATAATAGAAAGCATAGAAATTGAAAGTAAAAAAAAAAAAAACCCTAGCAGGATAATATTAGTCCTTTAAAAGTGCATAATTAAGGGCTGGATGTACCTGGATGTGTTATGTCAGAAACAGCTTAAGCTGCAAAGTCTGTTGAAGAAGCAGATTTTTAAAATTATAATGTTTATTTATTACATCAAGTTACATCTCCATCATAGTGCCCTCTTTCCACCCCTCCTGGTTCCACCCTCCCACCCTCTCCTCCCTCTCCCACCCATCCCATTCCTTCTATGTAGAGTGTCCCTAACAAATCAGTGCCTCTCAGTTCAACAGTCATATGAGGGCTAAAAGCTTCCTCTTGCACTAGGGTCCTACATAGTAGCACCCCGTAGGGCAAATTGTCTTATTGATAGGTAACAAAGTCTATGTTCCTGATCTTTTTGGTGTGTTGGTTGTAGGATAGTTACCCTGCACTATATGGCTAAAATCCAATTATAAGTGAATAGATGCCATGTGCATCCTTCTGAGTCTGGGTTAGCTCACTCAGGATGAGCTTTTCTCGTTCCATCCATTTGGCTGTAAATTGCATGATTTCTTTGTTCCTGATAGCTGAGCAGTATTCCATTGTGTAAATGTACCACAATGTTTTTATCCATTTGTCAGTTGAGGGTCATCTGGGTTGTTTCCAGTTTCTAGCTATTACAAATAAGGCTGCTATGAACATAGATGAGGCTATGTCCTTGTGGTTTGGTGAGGAATCGTTTGGGTGGTACCCAGAAGTGGTATGGCTCAGTCTTGAGGTAGGGCTATTCAAAGTTTCTAAGATATCACCCGATTTTATTTTTTTATAGCCTGTAATCAATTAATACACTTCCTCTTCATGAACTCAGCTATAAGAATGAATTTAAAATTTCCACCTCATCTCTAAGTTACTTTCAGCCTCATTTTATTGTTTTGTGTCTTAGACATGAACTTTTCTTGACAGTTTTTCAGTCTGCCCCTGTCATCACTCAGTGTGTTTTAACCAGCAAGGATGAGACTTGATGCTCTAGGTAATGATGTAATTGATAACCTTTGTTCGAATCCTCACAATGTTTCTCTAAAACTGCATGAAGGGAGCATGTAAATGGGAAAAGTTCCAAATAGCTGCAGACAAGAAGGAGCTGTCTGCCATGTTTCTTCATGATAGCAGCAATAAAATATATGCCAATTCCAGTGGGATGAATAAATCTTTGCTTGAGATGGGAGTGGATGGCAGGCACAGTGTGTTACAACCTGCCCCAGGTTTTCCCAGTAACCCCATGCCTCCTCTTTGAGAGCAATATTGTGCTAACAGGCAGACAATGATTGGCTACCCACGTTGCTCATAAATAAAAGCAGCTGGCTACATCATAAGTCTAAGTAGCTAAGGCTTCATCATTATTTATGAGACAGAATGGGGAGAAGAAGGATTTAAAAGTGCAATAGCAAATGCCATGTTTCCCAGGGAAGCTGGTTGATCAGAGGGTTGTCTGTGTTTGGGTCTTAGAAAAGGAGCTAGCACCACATTCATTTTCAGGCTATCTTCTCATTCTTGTGTATGGAAAATAATAGAAGCTCTTCATCATAATGCAGGCCCTGTAAGCTTTCTTTGCAGTGATTTTATCCATCATTGCTGCTGTAAATTTTGGTTGGTTGGCTTAAAGAAAAGATTGTTTTTTGATTCCAGGCACAGAGGACAGGCATGAACAATGAGGACTTGAATAACAGGTTTTTTTTTCTTTATCTAATTCCACTGGTAGAGATAACAGTTAGTATATGATGGATAGTTGACAATAGGTCATGTTATCTGTCTACCAGTAGGCATTCTTTGCTCTAGCAGTGTGTTCTTTGTCACTCAGGCACACCTTGCCTCTTCCTCATCCTGTCATTTACTGTTTCTCAACAGTTATTAGATAATTCTAGGAAAGTACTTAAGAGTGTGTGGCCTGATTCTGTCTTGTGTTTTCTGTTTTGGGGGCCTATGACAGTTTCAAGCATTCTGTGTTCCTCCTTTCTGCTGTAACATTATGAGGGTAGGTCTCCAGTAAGGAAGGAAGGACTAATACCATCCAGGCTTTATCAGCAACTAAACTGGAAAAGTATATCTAAAATAGCGGATGAAGTATCCAGGAGCCCACTTGAATGGAAAATGAAAATTTCCCCCAAATTAGGTTTATTGATGATAATATTGATATTTTAAACTTTGGCTTAGCTCCTGTGAATTTTTTCTCCCTCAAATGGCTCTGAATTTTGTTAGAAGAAATATAGAGATACCATTGCTGTTTATTATCACTATTAAACTCCAACAATACATATGCAAATGGACTATACGCTCTGACTATGAAGGATAGCTTAGAATAAACTCTTGGGTAATAAGAGCACAGTGCAAATAGTATATGTTTATTCCAGAAAAATTACCACTCGAATATTTTTAGGTTTTACTTTTGTTTTTATAGTTTACTCTGACGTTTTAACTTATTTCTTCCTTCCTCTCCTCTTTGCACTATTTCTTCTCTCCTCCCCATTGTTCTTCATTCTGCACCATCTTTATTGTACGAGTATATATGCAGAAGTATGTATGAATGGAATGGCATGAAGACATCTCTGAGGGAATCCTCTCTGTGTGTCAGCCCCTCAGCCCATGGGCATTGAAAGAGGACACATAGTTTATATAACAAGACATATGTGAGACAGATTCAAGTGTTGGATGCCCTGTAAAGTGTTGATAAGATGCCGGTTCTATAGTCCTTTACTTGACACAGTCTCTTGTCCTTTACTGCTCCTTAGTTGATACAGGCTTGGTAAGAATGCTGGGTCAGCCACCTCCAATGCTGCTGCCTCTGCCTGGGGGTTGGTTGAGGCAGATGGTGGAGTGCCAGCACGAGTGTGGCACAGCCGGCAGTTAGAAAATGGATAAGATGGCGCACGCCTTTAATCCCAGCACTTGGGAGGCAGAGGTAGGCGGATCTCTGTGAGTTCGAGGCCAGCCTGGTCTACAAAGTGAGTCTAGGACAGCCAGAGCTGTTATACAGAGAAACCCTGTCTCGAAAAACCAAAAAAAAAAAAAAAAAAAAGAAAATGGATAAGAAGAGTCGAATGAGAACTTAGAAATCAGGGGCCACAGCCACCGTGTCACCAAAGGAAATCTTGAACCTGACAAGTGAGCTGTTGCAGAAATGCAGCAGTCCTGCATCTGGCCCAGGAAAAGAATGGGAAGAGTACACACAGATCCGGGCTCTGGTTGAGAAAATACAGAAGAGAAAAAGGTCTGTCTGTTACTTCTGATGGGAAAAGAGAAGATTACTTCCCCGATCTAATGAAATGGGCCTCTGAAAACGGGGCTTCTGTCGAGGGGTTTGAAATGGTTAACTTCAAAGAAGAAGGCTTTGATTTGAGAGCAACAAGAGACATCAGGCAGAAGAGTTGTTTTTATGGGTTCCACAAAAGTTACTGATGACTGGTGAATCTGCTACGAATTCAGTATGGGGGGTCCCTGTATTCTCAAGACCGAATTCTTCAAGCTATGGGAAGCATTGCACTGGCCTTTTATCTGCTGTGTGAGCAAGCCAGCCCCAACTCCTTCTGGCAGCCATACATTCAGACCCTCCACAGTGAATATGACACCCCTCACTACTTTGAAGAAGAGGAAGCTTGATGTCTTCAGTCAACACAAGCCATCCATGATGTCTTCAGCCAGTACAAAAACTCAGCACACCAGTAAGCGTATTTCTATAAAGTCATCCAGACCCGTCATCATGCCAGCAAACTGCCCTTGAAGGATTCTTTCACTTACGAGGACTACAGGTGGTCAGTCTCCTCAGTTATGACACGGCAAAACCAAATTCCTACAGAGGACAGGTCCTGGTGATGATGACCCTGATTCCTTTATGGGACATGCGCAATCATACCAACAGCCTGATCACGACTGGTTATAACCTAGAAGATGACCGCTGGGAGTGCGCAGCTCTGCAGGACTTTCAGGCCGGAGATCAGATTGACATTTTTTTTTTTTATATATAAGTACTTTATTTTTTTTTCTTCAAGTTACATCTCAGTCACAAACCCTTCCCTATTCCCCCTTCCTGTCCCACCCTTCCACCCTCTTCCCCCCCAACAGCTTCCCTTTTCAAAGGGTGGTGAGGGTACACACCCTTAATCCCATCATTCAAGAAGAGTACACCCTTAACCCCAACACACTAGAGACAGAAACAGGCAGATCTCAGAGCTCAAGGTCAGCCTGATACAAAACAAACTCTAAATAGAGAAAAACTTCGATCCAGGAGTGGTGGAACACATCTTTAATTCCCTCAGATGGGAACCACAAGTCGCTGATCCCAATAATTAGAATGCAGAGACACACACATAAGGATTTGGAAGGACCTAAGTTTAAAAGCTACTTACAAAAGGCCCACTCAATACAAACAAATTGTCCTTCGAGATCTCAAAATATATACACTAAAGCTGGTTTAGCTCCAAAATAACAAAATAATTTCTTCTTTAAACCAGATTGAAAGATAACACTTTATATATTGTCAGATTTACATTTTTTATGGCACTAGGTCAAATACACAGTTTGTGAACCCCAGTGGTTTTTTTTTTTTCTTTGACAATAACTCACATGACAGAGTGAAAATGAAGCTTGGAGTGAGTAAAGATGACAGGCTCTACGCCATGAAGGCTGAGGTCTTGGCTCTTGCTGGCATCCCAACAGCCAGTGTTTTTGCCTTGCATGTTACTGAGCCGCCCATCTCTGCTCAGCTTCTGGCTTTTCTCCGAGTATTCTGCATGACTGAAGAGGAACTGCAGGAGTATTTGTTAGAGGACAGTGCCATTAACAGGATCTTCATTCTGGGCATCTCTGAGATTCCCGTGAACTGGGACAATGAGGTCAGACTGTGGGCATTTCTGGAAGATAGAGCCTCACTCCTTTTGAAAACGTATAAAATGACAATTGAGGAAGATAAAATAGCCTTGAAAAACCCTGACCTGTCTCTCCGAGCCACAATGGCCTTCAAATTGGGATTTGGGTGAGAAGGAGATTTTGGAAAAAGCAGTGAAGAGTGCGGTCATGAACCGGGAGTACTACAGTGGACACAGGGAGGAGAGGGCGTCACTGCCCAGATACGAGGAGGGTGACCTGGGGCTATTGGATGGCTGTGTGGGGGACTCGAGGATCCCTCTGGTCCTGAGAAAGCTGGAGGAGGAGGCAGGGGTGCAGGAGTCTCTGAGCCTCATGGAGACTGTCAGCAAAGTCGAAGCTGCTGAAAACAGCCTCGTCAATGGGGGAAACCCGATCCCTAATGGGAGCAGGTCTGAAAAACGAAATCTTAAGCTCAGAAGAAAGTGAAAATGTGACTGGAGACACCAAAAGAGTCTTCAAGCAGTACGGGCGAAGTGAAGGAGGGACTCTCAGGAATGCTTATTTGGATCCAGTATAGAGAGGCTGTGGACAGCCCATTACATCACCGTGCTCCTTGTTAACATTTTTCTTTTTGCAGAGAGGAAAATATGTTTTTGCTGGTTTATATAAAGTGATTGTTAAGTTATTTTAAAAGACCTAGCTTCCCTTTTTGATTAAGATTGCAATCTTGCTTCTGGGCAGAACAAAGTAGTCAACAGCAGCGTAGGGGAGGAGGCACAGTGTAAGATTGCAGACCAGCTGTCTCTTCCTGGGGAAGAGTGAGGTCCTCCCTCAGCTGTGCTCTCTCTGCATGCCTGCCATTCTGACTCCAGAATGAAAGCTACCCTCTGCCTCTTGCTGAGGAGTTGAGCTTAGCCTCTGGGTGAAGAGCAGATTGGTGGGGTGAGGCACAGTGGAGAGACACCTGGGTGAGGTCAGTACATACAGAGTCTGGCTGGGCAAAATCGTTTTTTGTTTTCTCCTTAAAAATAATATCCCCAGTACTAAAAGAAAAGGTAAGGTGGAAACTTGACTTTTAATGACTTAAAATGTTGATGATGATCCTAATTATATAAACACACACATATATCTAGTGATTACTAAGGATTTTAGTTTTTGTGTTCTGTTTTCCTGCATTAAAAACTTCTCCTTTTCCTTAAATCAAAGAAGGACTCGCATCCTCCTTCTTTGTTTTCAATGCTGGCCCTGGCTTCAGAGAGGTGTGCACTGACTTCCAGAGATGGCAGTGGAGTGTTGTAGACACTACAGCATGGCTTCATGCAGGGTGTTCAGGATGAAGCCACTTCTTGGATTTCTGCTTTTCACAACAAGCTGGAGATTTTCAAAGCTACCCTTTTGAGTAAAATACCTTATTAAAAGAAAAAAAGAATGCTGGGTCTCCAGGAGCAACTGTCAATATTGCCATAATAATTTTCTGAGTGACTCAAGCTTTAAACGCAAAGTCTGCTCTTTTCTGCTCATCTTACACCTACTTCTCTTGTAACAGCACTCCGATCCCCCCTGGGGAAATAATCAAGTCTTTAATTTTTAGGTGCAGCTTCAAGTGGGAGTCAACTCCACTCCAAAGATCTCGAATAGCCATGTGAGTGTGCCTACGCAGTCAGGAATTCTCTTTCTCTAGATATAGCCATTGCTTTAGGAAAGGATGAAAGACATTTTAGGAGCCAGGAGGAGTCACAGAAATGCTTGCTTTGGTTTGGCCTGTTGGCATAGAGGGCTAGAATGGCTGTTGGCAGCCTGCAGCGGGATGTGTCATTTAGTGACAGTGAGGATGACATCATTTGAAACCGTGGCTCCAGGTTCAGACTCATTCCCGGCACATTTAGTTAACACGCTCCATACATTTCTATTCTTCTTTGAACTACTTATTTTTGTCTCTTACAACACAAAAGATCCTAACAATGTCTGTATGAGGTGAAGAGTTGATTTGTCTGCCAGATGCTTAGGGATGACTCAGTTTCTTGGCTTAGAGCTGTCCACACTGCTGATGTAGTGACTGTCTGCAGTGCATGTGAGGTTAAACATGCCTTTTCTCAAGGCTTAGCTTTCAAGACTTACAATTGATGTGGACTAAAATATAATATTTAGCTATTCATGCTGGCAGCCAAGTCACATGGTTTGATGCGCCAAGTGGTGTCAAAGTCAGCATTAATTTAATGATGTTGTGTCAAAACAGGACCAGGGGAAAATCACCTGGAAGGGCTCTTCAGTCACTGGAGGCCTTATTACCACTGGCACAATGAGTATAGCACCACCTTGCGAGATGCAGGCTTGAGATGTCAACCAGTTTAAGATTAAGAAAAAGTGTGGGAATTTAGTACTGTCTGTCTTAATAGCAAAAGTACTCCTGTAATTACATATTTACATAAATATAAATTACTTCAACTTGAGTACTTATCCAATGCATTCACATGATAGGTGATGAGGTTTAACTTGGGGTCTGTGGAGATGTGTAGCAGTCGTACAAGTCTACCAGGGGAGACAATAAGCATGCTGTCACAAATAAACAGCAATATAGCATAGCTAGGCTGAAAACCAAGACTTTATGGAAAAGAGTCCTAGAGGACTGATCCAATCAAACAATAATAGCCCTGAAGTGCTAGTGCTGCATGATTACATTTGTATATTTATGGTGTAGTAGCAAATGCCTCCTTCATCTTCTCTGTGTATTTAGACTCAGCACACACTTCCACTGTTGCCTGTGTCTCTTCTCTGAAATTCATAAAGCTTTGGAGGAGATCCAAGATGGCGCCGACCATAGAGCAGTGCATCTGAGTAGTAGGTGAATGAGATTAGTCATTGTGGAGTGAATGTGAGGTCCCCTAGCCTACAGTGAAACACAGACAGTGTCTGAATTCCCACAGCAAACATTGAGACCGGTCACCAGGTAAAAGAGCCCACGCAGTTCCCGGGAACACAACCCTGAGATCAGCCAGCTCCGTCACCGGTCTGGAGAGGAGCTCTGGCTAGAGATCTAGCCCAGGAGCGGATCCAGCCCACGGCTCCAGCCACAGACCAGCGGCCCCACCTGTCTGCCTGATATCCAGCCTGCACTCGAGCCACACCACAAGAGCAAAGAAGGCCTAAGGGAGGAAATCAAATACCTCAG
>CAJQZJ010032362.1:4808592-4859342 GCA_907164525.1 Lophiomys imhausi | reverse complement strand
TCCTTCTCCTCACATGAGGTGGGCCCTCACATATCATACTCCCTCAGTTCTTCAGTCATGTGAGGGCCAAGAGCTTCCACTTATACTGGGGCTTGATATGGCATACCATCTAGGGTAAGGTGTTCCACTAACCTGCAGGCGATTCCATGACTCACTGCTAGGTGAAATTATTCCTAGGATCGATATGCCAGGCTCCTATCTATTTGGGTCTGTGAGCTGTAGGATAGTTATCCTGTGATGTATGGATAATATCCATTTATAAGAGTGTACATGCCATGTTTATCTTCCTGGGACTGTCAGCTCACTAAGGATGAGCTTTTCTAGCTCTATCTATTTGGTTTTGAATTGCATGGTTTCCTTATTTATGATAGCTGTGTAGTATTACATTGTATAAATGTACCACAGTTTTTTTTTTTAATCCATGCTTCAGTTGAAGAACATCTGGGTTGTTTCCGGTTTCTGGCTATTACAAATAAAGTTGCTATGAACATTGTTGAGGCAATGTCCTTGTGGTTTCATTTCGAGTCTTTTGGATATATGCCCAAGAGGGATATGGCTGGGTCTTGAGGTAGAACTATTCCCAATTTTCTAAGATATCTCCAGATCGATTTCCAACGTGGTTGTACAAGTTTGCACTCCCATCAACAATGGAGGAGTGTTCTTTCTCCACATCCTTGACAGCATGTGCAATCATTTGAGTTTTTGATCTTAGCCATTCTCAGAGTTAAGAGGAATCTCAGAGTTGCTTTAAGTTGCATTTCCCTGATGACCAAAGATGATGAACATTTCTTCAAGTGCCTCTCGGCCTTTAGAGATTCCTCTTCTGTGAATTCTCAATTTAGCTCTGTACCCCATTTTTGATGGGTTTATTTGAATTTTTGGTGTTTAATTTCTTCAGTTCTTTAATTATATTGGATATTAGCCCTCTTTTGGATGTTGGGTTGGTGAAGGTCCTTTCCCAGTCTGTAGGCTGCCGTTTTGTTCTAAGGACTGTGTCCTTTGCCTTACAGAAACTTTTCAATTTCATAAGGTCCCATTTATTGATTGTTTGTTTTAGCTCCTGAGCTGTTGGTGTTCTATTCAGGAAGTTGCTACCTATGCCAATGAGTTCCAGGCTTTCCCCCACTTTCTCTTCTATTAATGTTAGTGTGTCTAGATTTATGTTGAGGTCTTTGATCCACTTAGACTTAAGTTTTGTACAGGGTGATAAGTATGGATCTATTTGCATTCTTGTACATGTTGATATCCAGTTAGACCAGCACCATTTATTGAAGATGCGTTCCTTTTTCCATTGTATGGTTTTGGTTTCTTTGTCGAAAATTAAGAGACTGTAGGTGTGTGGGTTTATTTCTGGGTCTTTGATGCGATTCCATTGGTCAACTGGTCTGTTTCTATATCAGTACCATGCTGTTTTTATTGCTATTTCCCTGTAGTACAGCTTGAAATCTGGGATGGTGATACCTCCAGATATTCTGTTATTGTACATGATTGATTTAGCTATTCTGGATTTTTTGTTATTTCATATGAAGTTGAGAATTGCTTTTTCCAGGTCTGTAAAGAATTGAACTGGTATTTGGATAGGAATTGCATTGAATCTGTATATTGCTTTTGGTAAGATGACCATTTTTATTATGTTGTTCGTACCTATCCAGGAGCAAGGGAGATCTTTCCATCTCCTGATACCTTCTTCAATTTCTTTCTTCAGGGACTTGAAGTTCTTGTCATACAGGTCTTTCACTTGCTTGGTTAGTGTTACCCCCAGGTATTTTATATTATTTGTGGCTATTGTAAAGGGTGCTGATTCCCTTATTTCTCAGTCCATTTATCTTTTTGTAAAGAAAGGCTACTGATTTTTTTGAATTGTTTTTGTATCCAGCCACATTGCTGAAGGAATCATCAGCTGTAGGAGTTTTCTGGTGGAATTTTTGGGGTCACTTATGTATATACTATCATGTTGTCTGCAAATAGGGATACTTTGACTTCTTCCTTTCCAATTTGTATCCCCTTGATCTCCTTTAGTTGTCTTATTGCTCTAGCTAAAACTTCAAGTACTATGTTGAAAAGATATGGAGAGAGTGGGCAGCCTTGCCTTGTCCCTGATTTTAGAGGAAATGTTTTAAGTTTCTCTCATTTTAGTTTGATGTTGGCTATTGACTTGTTGTAAGTTGCCTTTATTATGTTTAAGTATGGCCCTTGTATGCCTGATCTCTCTAAGACTTTTAACATGAAGGGGTGCTGTTTTTGTCAAAAGCTTTTTCAGCATCCAATGATATTATCATGTGGTTCTTTTCTTTCAGCTTGTTTATGTGGTAGATTACATTGATGGATTTTCTAGTGTTGAACCACCCCTGCATCCCTGGGATGAAGCCTACTTGATCATGCTGTATGATACTTTTGATATGATCTTGGATCTGGCTTGCAAGTATTTTATTAAGTATTTTTGCATCCATGTTCATAAGGGAAATTGGTCTGAAATTTTCTTTCTCCATTGGATGTTTGTGAGGTTTAGGTATCAGGGTAACTGTGGCCTCATAGAATGTGTTTGTCAGTATTCCTTCCATTTCTATGTTGTGGAAGAGTTTGAAGAATATTGGTGTTAGGTCTCCTTTGAATGTGTGGTAGAATTCTCTGCTGAAACCATCTAGACCTGGGCTTTTTTTGGTTGGAAGACTTCTAATGACTTCTTCTATTTCCTTAAGGGTTATAAGACTGTTTAATTTTTTAAAATGTGTTCTTGATTTAACCTTGGTAGGTGGAATCTATCAAGAAAACTGGCCATTTCATTTAGATTTTCCAATTTTGTGGAGTACAAGTTTTTGAGGTAGCACCTAATGATTCTTTGGATTTCCTCAATGTCTGTTGTTATTTCCCCTTTTTCATTTCTGATATTGTTGATTTGGGTATTTCCCCTCTGCCTTAGTTAGTTTAGCTAAGGGCTTGTCTATTTTGTTGATTTTCTCAAAGAACCAACTCTTGGTTTTGTTGATTCTTTGTATTGTTCTTTTTGTTTCTAAGTTGTTGATTTCAGCCCTGAGAGTGATAATTTCCTCTTGTCTGCTCCTCTTGGGAGTGTTTGCTTCTTTTTATTCTAGCTCTTTCAGGTGTGCTTTTAGGTGGCTAGTATGGGAACTCTCCAGTTTCTTTTTGAAGGCACTTAGTGCTATAAACTTTCCTCTTAGTACTGCTTTCAATGTGTTCCATAAGTTTGGGTATGTTGTGCCTTCATTTTCATTGAGTTCTAAGAAGACTTTAATTTCTTTTTTTATTTCTTCCCTGACCCAGAGGTCATTGAATGGAGAGTTATTCAATTTCCATGTTTTTGCAGGCTCTCTGTTGTTTTTGTTATTGTTGAAGTCTAGCTTTATTCCATGATGGTATGATAAATTACAAGGGGTAATTTCAATTTTACTGTATCTCTTGAGGTTTTCTTTGTGACCAACTATATGGTCGATTATGGAGAAAGTTCCATGAGGTACTGAGAACAAAATGTATTTTGTTTTGGGGTGAAATGTTCTGTAGATACCAATTAGGTCCATTTAATTCATGACATCTGTGAGTTTCATTATTTCTCTGTTTGGTTTCTGCATTGTTGATCTGTCCAGTGGTGAATGTGGTGTGTTGAAGTCTCCCACTATTAATGTGTGAGGTTCAATGTGGGATTTGAGCTTCAGTAGTGCTTCTCTAACAAATATGTGGTCTTAAATTTGGGGCATAGATGTTCAGTATTGGGATTTCATCTTGGATTTTTCCTTTGATGAGTTTGTAGTGTCCTTCCCCATTTCTTTTGATTAATGTTGATTGAAAGTCCAATTTATTGCATACTAGAATCGCCACTCCAGTCTGTATCTTGGTTCCATTTCCTTGGTATATCTTTTTCCAGCCCTTTACTTAGAGATGCCTATCTTTTTTGCTGAGGTGTGTTTCTTGTAAGCAGCAAAATGTGGGATTCTGTTTTCACATCCATTCTGCTAGCCTGTGCATTTTTATTGGGGAATTGAGTTCATTGATGTTGAGAGATATTAATGACCAGTGATTGTTACTTCCTGCCATCTTGATGTTGGTGGAAATAGTGTGTGAGTAAGCTTCTCTTCTTTTGGTTTTGCTGCAGCCATACTATTTGCTTCCTGTGCTTTCTTGTGTGTAGTTATCCTCTGGTAGGTAGGTTTCTGTAATAGACTGGCTCTTGGAGAGTGAATGCTGCTCTCCTCAACTTGTTGTGACCCAATTGGACCAATATACAGGGAACTGAAGTGGGGAGGGGGCTATCTTCTGAGGACCTGAGAGCTGGCAGGTTTCCTCAGAAAGGCAGATAGAGTTGTGATTGCCCCTGTGTTCTCCCCTCACTGACACATTTTTTCTGGTTCAGCATCTAGCCTTACTGTGCAGGTAGGGAGCTCCACCGAAGATGGATACCAGCCTCAGTGTGCCTGTTGCTGACTGCCTCAAATGCTTTGGTGCTAGAGTGAATGTCCTGCCCCAATATTTGTGGAGAACACACAGATGCCAGCTCTGTTTGCCATAAGTCTTGGCTCCTAATTGCTTTGCTGTGACTGGGTTAGGTCTCTGTCACTCAGCTACAGTGCACACTGTGCTGCCATGTTGGGATCTCTGGAAGAAAGTCTTACTTACCTTTGGTCTTGTGGTCTGGCTGTTTTTCCCTATTAGGTGTACAGGTTCCTGTGAAGGCTGGATATCGTGGAGACAGGCATGACTGCTGATCTGTGGATGGAGCCATGGGCTGGATCCACTAGTGGGCTAGATCTGCTCTTGCTGAGCGCTACCGTCCAGATGGGTGACCAAGCTGGCTGATCTCAGGGTGGTGTTCTCAGGAACTGCATGAGCTGTTTCCTGTGGTGACCAGTCTCAGTGTTTGCTGTGGAAATTCAGACACCATCTATGTTTCACAGTCGGTCACGGGACCTCACATTCACTCCACAGTGACTAATCTCATTCACCAACTACTCAGATGCAATGCTCTATGTACAGCAACTCTTATAAAATCATAGCTTATTTCTTAGTGAGAAATAATAAGCATTATTTCTTATAATGTTTCTAGATTTGGGGTATAGATTCCCTCCCATGTAGGATAGGCTTGGTCCTCATCCTGATGCTGTTTGAAGGTGGAGTCTTTTACAATATGGGGTTTCATGGTAGGTTTTAGGTCACAATGGCATGTCTGAATGTGGATTGGGAAATGCCAGTCTTACTCTTATCTTTCTTCCCTGACCATGAGGTTAATAAACTTTCCTGTTCCATGAGCTGGCATCATAACCTGCTGCTCCTCAGATGTCCCAAAACAATGGGACCAATAAATCATGGCCTGAAACCATGTGCATCAATTCTGTAAATTGATCTTCTAGGTATTTATGACAGCAATGGAAAGTTGTCCAACACCAATTTGCACACCATAACATTTTTCCATTGAAAGAATGCAAGACGTTGCTGGTTAGCACATTTGTAAGGCTGCACAACATCACTGTTTTCTGATCTAGAATTGTGTCATTATCCTAAAAAGTCCGTGTGAATCTACAATCAATTGCTTTTGACTCTCAGAAATCCATGACTTTTGTCTCAAAAGTCAGCTCCTCGAAGGCATTTGCTGACACTTGCAATTCTTTGTTTTTCTCTCATAGAAGTCTAGCTCAATTCTGGGGCCAGAAGAGGCACTTACAGAAATGTATTGAATTGAAATTCATTGTGCTGATTGCTGTTTTAACTCAACTCAAAACTGAGAGGCCATGTGCTGTCTTGGGGGAATTGTGAGAGCAAGTCTTAGCTTTTCTTGTTCTCCTGATACCCTCAGGTAATTCTATCCCTGGCTTTAGACCTAGTTTTCTTTCTCTGTAAATGAAGGGCACAGATCTGATGACTTCTGCAGTATTCTTCAGTCTAAACTTGCACCAAGAACTGCTAGTCTTGAGATCAAGACTGACCCAAGAAGCAAATAAATTTGTTAAATGAACACAGCAGAGTTCTTTGCATTTCCTTAGGGGTTTGTAGTTCCCCTCCATCAATTGTAGTGTGTGCAATCTGGATTGGCTCAGTCACATCTAGACTCAGTGGAACCAAGGTGGAATTCTTGAATTATGAATTATTGTCCTTGGTCTAGGTTTCAACTTTAGGGGTTTATTTTATTTTTTTATTTTCTTGTTTATATTTGAGGTTAATACATGTTTGTACTCAGTAGATTTTTTTTAAATTATGAACCAATTAGCAGATAATACTGTTGTCTCAAAACTGAAAAGTGTATGGATTTTACAGGGTATCTGGAACTTTAGTGCCTTTCTTTTTCTACCTAACAAATATTTGGGGCAATGCACTTTTAATTATCCTTCAATTCACAAGAGGACATCTTTGGGGATAAAATCAATGGACTCTATTTTTCATGTTTCACAAAAGGGTGATTCAGCGTCATAGAAATGAGGTTTGAATGGTAAGCATACAGCTGTTCTGTATTTCTTATCCCATGGAGATGAAGGTCAAAGAAGCTTTTCTTTTGCATAACATATCCCTCCCCAATGGGCTATAAACAAATGTGCAAGGTAGCCCCAGCTGCACAGGGAAAAGAGGCATTTGAACCATCCTTCCGAGCTGTTGAACATACATAACTTTGATTCCCTTTTCCCATCTCTTTGCAGTGTCTTCCTTTCACAACACGAAACCATTGATTGAGTGATGTTAGAATAACTTTTGACACAACTAACCAAAATAGATAGCAAAGGGACTGGTTGCTAAGCACAGCTCTGCTGGGTTCCTTGGCTGACAGCCTGCATTAGCATACAGGGTTTTGCAGAAGTAAATCCTCAATTATTGGTGGCTGTTTGTTTAAAAGTTGCAGTTGCTTCTCAGGTAAGAGTAAGTTACATACAGCACATGAGATGTTAAGAAGGAATCACTTAATATTACAAACCATAAACCTCTTTAACAGGATATAAGTGACTCGAGGGCATTGCTTTTTCAAACATAATAGCCAACAAACATTTTGTACCTACTAGATATCATGTGGAAACCGGGGGCAAAACAATAATGCCATAGTTTTTATTCCCATGAAAATCAAGTGAGGGAGAGGGATGGAGGAAGGAAGGGAGGGAAGGAGTGGAGGGAGAGAGAAGAGACATCATTTAGCATTTCAGTGTCTTTGTTCTGTTCTTCTGTTCTGCAATGATTTTTGTCTTTATTTTACAAAGGCATGATGCTCAGATTCTTCTCTTTTCCTGCACTTTGAGATGTGTTCTGTATTACAGCCTGGTTCTTCACAGTTGTTGATGCAGAACTGGAGGAAAGGGAGGTGTTAGACTGCTTAACTGGGGTGGGGGACTGATATGTAGGGACACTCCATTCCAGAGGAGTGGGATGGAAGTGATAGAGGGTAGAGGGTGGGAGGGCAAGACTGTGAGGGGTGGAAAGAGGGCACTGTGATGAAGATGTAACCTGAAGTAATAAATAAATATTAAAAAAATACAAAGAAAAAGTAAGAGAAACAGGCATATGGTTGGGAAAAAAACAAACATCTTGTATTCTAGGCACTCATGTTACAAAAATGAGTTTTCAAAAAAAAATGTGGAGTAGTGGGCTGCAGAGATGGCTCAGCAGTTAGGACCTCTTGTTCTTGCAGAAAATTCATAAATTAGTTAGTAAGTCCTGTAACTCCTGTCCAAGGGATCTGATGCCTTCTTCTAGCCTATAAGGGCTCCAGGTGAAACACTCTGACACATATGATTAAAATAAATAAATGTTAAAACAGTTTGGAGGTGAGAGAGGCAATGGAAGTTTCATGGGTAGAGAATGACAGGAATGCATGCGGGGAAGACCTGAAAGTGCGATACTGCTATCTGGCCATTACCTTTGGGCCCAATCTCTGTAAATAAAATAGTGAGGAATGGAAATCTCATAATATCAATTTCAGGTATTTTCAAATTTAGTCTATCTTGCCCTCTAGAGTGATTAGACTAATATTAGTCCCAGTAGTGCAAGATGGGTGGACCTCCATTTTTCTGGTACTGTCTCGTTTTATAAACATATGTAGATCATGTTGATGCTGATATTTACATTTCATTTATTATTGGTGCAGTTTTTGACCACATGTTATTAATTGGATTATTTACTCATCATGCTTTCTTCTAAAAATTGATGCATCATTGCTTTGGTTTGAATGTTGGAACTCCATTCTTTCCTATTTGTATATCACAATTAACATTTAATGTGATTATATTCAGAGGAAGGGGGGCTGGAGGTATTAGTGCCCTTATAAAACATATTGAAGAGAGTTTTCTTGCATTTTTGACTATATGGGCACATAGACAGAAGGCTGTTATCTGTGGAGTAGAATTGGTTTTCACCAGACAGGGAATCTTTTGGCATTTTGATCTTGGATTTTTCAGACTCTAGAATTTTGAGCAATAAATTTCTGTTGTTTTAAAGTACTGAATCCAAGATAACTTGCCTTAGAAATCTCAAAATGATAATGTATTTGTGGGTTTTTATCATTCATAGTTTATAGGAAAAAACTGGTAATGAGCTGTTTATTGGTAAACTTTTAAATAATATTAAAGATAGTATGATGGAAAGTGAAAATTACCAGGCCTTGTTCCATTTCTTAATACCATATGATAATCCTGTTGTTTGAGAAGTAGATACTGACACTGTTAGTCTAATAGAAGAACATACCCACATTAGTAAAACATTGTGTCAACTATTAATATTATGCATATGCAAACATGTATGAAACACTTTAAAAATAGACTATTTAGCTAATGTTCCCCATTTTAAAAACTTAAGAGTATAATTTTGGAGTAGTAGACATACATAGCTCTAAAAATTCACTTTTTAATATACACCATAATATTAAAAATTATAGCTTTATTAATAGGCATTTACTGCAACAATCTGAAGAATAGCTTTTTTTTTGCATGTCTTTTTCATGTTCTTGGAAACATTTTTTGTAGAATAGATTCTTCAAGCTGGTTTTCTGGTCATAGGGAATGTGCATTAATTCTTTTCATAGACTGCCAAATTAACTTTTCCCAATGTGTCATATCACTCTGCAAAAGAGTTCGAGAATGAATGTTTCTTATATCCACATAAAATCCAACTTTAAAGTCAGGTGTTGCCATGGCACTGGTGAATTTGCCTGCCACTCCTCAAATTCTTCATTCTTTTTTGAATGGGTCCAATACTCCTGCAAAATCTGATTTTCTGCTTCACAGATAAGTAGCTCATCTGTGGTTTTATACTAGGATATGCCTTGGAAATGGAAGCAGCAAAGCTTCTGCCTCTCAGAAATACTTCTCTAAAGCCAACTGTAAAGCTGCTGGGAGAATTGTGAGTGGAGCATGAGTCACGTTCACTTCATCTGTCAGCATTTCTGAGAACAAAATGTAGCTTCACAGCTATCAACTTTATTCAACAGCCTTCATTAGGGAATTTTTGTTCTTCCCCCAGGAGACATTTAACCAATAAAGAAGGTTATCCATGCACATATATGTATCTGTCAAGTCACTGGTAATGAGCCATTCACTCCACAGATAGAGCAACAACAGTATAATATTCTGTATCCCCTTCTTTCAACTATAATAACTCAGCTCTGTAAAAAAATTCTTTTATGGTTAATTATACAGTATAGAATTATTTAGTTTTATAGTGAGGACTCACAATACATAATCTCATTTCACCTTTAAACAACTATGAAGTAGACACTGATATTCTCATTAAATGGAGATGCCTAATGTCAGATTTTAAATAACAGCCATGTAACTAGTGGTGGTAGACCTATCATGCACCTGGCAGGTAAAAGCTGAGAGTCAGCTCCTCTGTTGCTATGACCTCCACTGCTTTTCACAGCATTTCCTGTGATCTTGTTAACCCAGTTCAGCAGCTCCATGATCACTACATTACCTGCATCTGTATCCTCATCCTGAATGATGCTTGAGACAAAGACAAAAGTTGTGATATTTTCAATCTTCAGCTCTTGACTCAGATTCTTTAAAAAAAAAAATAATGACTTATTTATTTATTTATTTATTTATTTATTTATTTATTTATTTATTTATTTTTATTTCATGTACATTGTTGTCTTCCTGCTTGTAGGTGTGTCTGTGAAGGCATTAGATCCCCTGGAACTGGAGTTACAGACTGTTATGTGCTACCATGTGGCTGCTGGGAATTGAACTTGGATCCTTTGGAAGAACAGTCAGTGCTCTTAACCACTGAGCCATTTCTCCATTCCTGTCTTGACTCAGATTCTTATCACATGGGTCACAACTTGCTTGCCATGATGCTAGTATCTTGTTTCAAGTTAATTAAGAAGTTTGTTCCAGTACATAACCAAGCTCCAACCAGTCAAGCATTCTATTGTGTCAACTTGTCTTGTGTAAATGAGACTATTTTCTCTAATTTCTACTTTCATTTGATCAATGAAAAAATTTGATTCTCATGCACCACCTTGTTTTTGGGTACCAATTCTGGTTCAAATCACATACCCAATAAATATGTCAGGTATAGTGCTGGGTGCTAGGGATGCAATAATAACCATAACAGATACAGGACTGATAATCTAGAATATAACCAATGGATGATCAGATGATCATATACATTTAAAGTTTCAATTGTGATAAATATTAGATGAATTACATGGTGTTAAAGTCTACTTTAGTAGCATTGAGCTTTGTCCCAGAGACCAGAACAGGCTTCCTTGAGGGAATGGCATCTGAGATAAAATCCAAAGGATGATGGGAATTATATAAGAAAGTAGAGCTAGGGAGTTTTAGGTTGAGAGAAAAATGTCTTCAGGAAAGTGGTGAAATGGAGCATGGGAAGTATTATGTACCAAAAGATAGCCAGTAAGGGCTGAGCATAGAACAGAATACATGATGCAAGATAGAGATGAGGTCAGAGTGAGCCCCCCTGTCCATTGTAGGCTCTGTTAAGTGTCCTGTTTGCTGAGACATTAGCAAGAGGCAACGGGAACCATGGATGTCGGTGGATATGGCAGCAGGGTAATGGGGATATGATCAGATTTTCAGATTCATTTTTCCAGAGCATGGCAGTGTGGGTTATGGATAGTCTGATTATGCTGGAGGCAGAGTGCTTAGTAAGTAGCTTTAACTAGGGTGAGAGTTATAGAAAGAAATAGTGGTGAGAACTGTTAGAGGTGAGATGGGTAACTTTTAGTGATATTGGATTCAATGTCAGAGGTATTGAGATGGCTTCAAAGTTCCTGGGTCATACAATGCAACAATGATGATTACTGAGATAGAGATAAAGACATTGTAGTCACCGAGTTTGCTTAGTTTTAAGTTAATTGCTCCAAATAAAGTTTTTATAACTCCTGAGTGGGAGTAGAAGCCCACTCAGAGTAGCTTGAAAAAGAATAAATGAACTTAGTAGGATGTATATGTATATGTATATATGAGTATGTTTATATATAACAATAACTAACGAAGTATAAGTTATGAATTTGAGAGCGAGTTGAGGGGGACATATGAAGAGTTTGAAGCAGTCAGAAAATGCTGTAATTGATGTCAGTACATGTATCAAAGTCTAGAAATAATTTTAATTAAAATATTTAATATAACTATTTAGGGGCTTTCGTATGAACTGTATTAGGAGGTACACAAGGAAATGAATGTTTGGTAACCTAGGGTTCTTCCTCTGGCTGTCAGGTGTGTTCTTACAAGTTCACTTTATTCTGTGTCACACTCTGCTTTTTTGTTTTTCCTGGTTGATTTGGTCAGCTCTGCTTTCATAGTAGTCACTGGAGACACTGAAGCTAGTTGTCTAAAGTTTCTATATCCCAATTCAGAGAGAGGGAGTCGGAGTGGGGGGATGTTGCCCTGCTCCTATCAGCTGGTCTTTTTGTTATATAGTCAGGGAAGAGAGTAGTTTCTAAGTCTTCAGAACTGGTCATCATAGTTTTAAAATTCGGAGCTTAAACCCATCGTAACAAATCAGTAGGTTTGAAGAAGGCCTGAAGAATATGTATTTATAAACAAAGTGACACAACATGAATTTGATACAATTGGTCCTTGGACCATTCTTTGAGGCTGCTCTAGCCTATAAAAACACACCCAGCTGTTTGTGATGTGAACTCTAGCCCTGGCATCCTTTTGAAAACTTGCCCTTTTTTTCTTCATTTATATAATGGGCCAATTCTTTTATCTCTATCTTACATTCAAAGACAAAACTGAAGCTTTTCTGTAATGGTTTCTGTCTATTGCAAAGACATTTCTGTGATGAGGGGTTAAAACTACAGTTGTCTGTAAGTATAAAAATAAATATTTAGAATGAAGTTAGGAATTATGGTGGTTTAGTAAAGTGGCAGTTGTAGGTTCTCTAACTTCCCCAAGATCCATGACCTCATTAGTTTTCGGTTATTGATGAGATTTCCAGTACCAAGTATGATTGCTTTCTTGTTGAATGTGACTTAAGTCTAATTAGAGAGCTGTTGGTTACCACCAACCACAAACACAACTATTGTACTCTTGGAGTTATTGTGACATGCAGGTCATTGTTGTGCTTCATGGGCATCGTGTGTGTGTGTGTGTGTGTGTGTGTGTGTGTGTGTGTGTGTATGTGTAACAACAATTAAATTAAAAGAGGCTGTGAATTTGAGAGAGAACAAGAAGGGTTTATGGAGTTAGAGTGAGGAAATAGAAGAGAGAAATGATGAAATTTCAAAAAATAAAAAATATTTTAAAAAGGTAAATCTGAAGACTAAAAAGATGACTTTGGAAATAAGCTTGGGACTTACTTAGAGTTGTAAATATGAATGATGGCTTTAATATACATATATATCTAGGCAGTTTCTGTATTACTTGGATTACATCAAGTTCTTCTTTTAGTTACTCTTTGCTGATGATGACCTCAAAATGAACAAGACCTCATCTGTATTTTATTATCTGCATTCAGGAATTGAAAATGAAACTCTTAAATCACTGCAACTTGTCCCTCCTAATGTTCTTGCAAGGAGAATGGAAAAAAGTTCTCAGAAAGTCAAATGAAGTGCTCTGGTTTTTCAAAAATGAGCATTTCTGATTATGGAAGATTCACTCTGACAAGTGCCACCTGATAAGTCAGCTACATTATACACATTGTGTAATGACAACAGTGCCCAACTCTAAGGCCAGTGGAATGTCAATAGGAGGGGTGCCTGGAAGGGTCGGCATCCAGTGCCTAGAACAAGTGTGCCCCTGTGACTTCACTCCAGGTTCTCATTTCTTCTTGCCATGGGTCACTGGAACGAGGATGCAGGTTGTCACCTCTGTGAAACTTCTGCCTTGAGCTAAGAAGGATTCTTGATTGCCAAGTCAGGGATGCCCTTTGATTCATGCCTCTTAAAGGCTAGCTCTCCATGACTTTCATTAACTAAAGTCTTCTCCTCCAAAACTCTTTTTTTCTTATTATTCATGAGATCTCGCTTCTGTTTCATGTTATACCACACTGATAGTTATCATGAAATTCCCTCACTGACTCTTCTTTGTTTTGTGGTTTTTGAGTCCTTCTCCTCATCAGTCTGCTCAGCATCTCCATTTCTCTAGGTATCATGCACCTGCAGGGAATCTCACCCATTTCTCTCCATCCTTGGACTTTTCCTTGAGTTCATGTTTTCAAAAACAGCTGTAAGCTTTCACTCATTTGTCATATGGACAGTGGACATCTAACAGCTCAACAGTTGGACTTATTTTCTTCTTTATCCTAATCCTTATTTTGTAATATTTACTTACTAAAGCTACCAGTATCCATTGTAACCTTGGATATAATTCCTTCATTTTTGTTAGTTCTTCTCAACAACTGAGAAGAACTCATGGCCAAGTTTAGACTCCAGATAAGGACCATTGCAATATCTCAGTTTTCTCTTTTCAATCTTCCATTGCTTCAATTCCAGAGTCATGCCATTGTTACAATTATTCTCAAAAAATACAAACCTATCTATATCTATTTAAAACTTCTAATGTTTGCTATGTCTTAGTTACATTCTGGTACATTTAAACATAATATAAGATCCATTATTTAGAAGAATTTAAAGAATTTCACATTTTGAGTCAGCCATCATTTCTAGCTTTAAGTAGTGATTTCTTTTGTATAATAACATGTTTTTGAATGATGGGTACCTTATTGTGGTGATTTGAATGAGAATGACTCCTATATTTAAAAACTTGGTCCCTAGAAGGTGGAATTGTTTTGGAAGGATTAGGAGGTGTGACCTTGTTGGAAAAGGTATATTAGTAGGAGTAGGCTTTGAGGTTTCAAAAATCCATGTCACTCCCAGTTAGCTCTCTCTGCCTCATGGATGTGTCTTAAGATGTGGGCTCTTAGGTACTGCTCCAGCACCCTACTTGTCTGCCAGCCACTATGCACCATGCTCACTTGATGGTCATGGACTCTAACCCTCTGAAACTATAAGTCCCAAATTATATGCTTTGTTTTATAAGTTGCCTTGGCTGTGCTATTTTATTACATCAATATAAAAGTAAATAAGGTATTTACTCATGATAGGACTATCATTGTCAGAGGGATAAACACAAACAAGACAGTATTATTGGTATTATATATGAAGAAGGTGATACCAAGAAAAGTTATGTGACTTGTCCAAGCTTACATAAGCGTGTAGAAGAGGGTCCCCACTCTTTTTAGTCACTCTGCCACTTTCTGTATACAAACTGTATTGAACCTTTTCCTATGAATGTGCTTTGGCTCAAGCTACCTCCTGTGCTTTCATTGTTATACTTGTCAAACAGCCTATGAGATCTTGCTACAAAAGTCTCCTGTTTGTAAAGCTTCATCAGAATGTTCGCATCATACTAGAGTCAAGGGTGCCTTTGTTAGCATTTCTCCAGCATGTGCATCTTCACTCTCATTTTGTCACAATCTTGTGTATAACCCACTCACAGTGCACCACAAGATAAACTTCTCAATGTGTCTCCACTAAACTTGGGTGAGAACTCTGTGAAGATTCTACTTCTAATTGCTTTAGGTCTTCAGTGTCTGCAACAGCAGCATTTAGAAAGAATATTTCCATGTTCCTATTAAATTGTTAGTGACTAATCTAAACAGTTATTTTAATTAAATTATTTTAGGTGTTAGCATATGAACATTAAGACATCTCAGCAGGCTGACCAGAGTTTATGACAGACTGTAGGCAGGTGTTTTCAAAAGCATTAATTGAAACTACCTTGAAAGTAGTTACCTCTGCAGGAGGTATAGAAAGTCTTGGTAGAGATGTGATACAGTCAATTTGACATTCGATTAGACACTTCTTAGTGTTAAACAACAGAAAGTCCAACCAATTCACTAAAGGATGTTTATTGGTTTATGTTATAGAGAAGAATAGTGGCAGGGCAGAATTTGACCTACGCCCTGTGATTCCTTGGCATTGGGTGCTGTATTCCTTGTTGTAGTCCTAAGGCTAAACAATGGCTCTTTTTTTGCTGTTAAAACTTATGTGTGTGATGAATCTCAACTAGGGATGCAGGATAGCAGCAGTCGGCAGGGACACATTTTGAGCTGGGTGTGGGGGAAATAGCTATAACATCGTAGAAATATAAATAAGCTGAGCAACATCCTGAGAAGTGTGAACCCGCAGGGTCACACTCAGAGAACCCAGGGACTAGTGGGGGTTCCTCTTCGGACCCTCAGACACTCATGTAAACAGACCTACCCAGGCCATGGCACAGCACAGCAGGGATGCAGGGCACAGCACAGCACAGAACCAGCCAGGACACAGGCAGCTGGGCTCAGCTCAGCTTGGGACAGCAGGGAGCAGGGCGCCAGGGGCAGGGCCTAATGCAGAGTGGACACAGGCAGCAGGGCACAGATCCCAGGCCTAGGAGCAAGCCCCGGAAGTGGGCAAGAGCCACTCAAAAACCCAGTGAGCAGACAGTCTCAGGCCTAAAGCAGAAGTTAGTGGCAAGGGACACAGGCTCGGGATCCAAAGCAGAGACCAGCAACATGGGGCAGAGGTCCTGGGGTACAGAGCAGAGGCCACTGGCACAGCACGGGGCACAGGCCTGGGACCCAGAGCAGAGGCCATCGCGAACCCTGACACAGAAGCAGGAAAAAGCCACTCAGTGGCTCGCAGGGAGGCACAAGCATATCTGGGCCTACCCAGAAAGGTGTTGGACATAAAGGTCCCTCTACTGGATATACAATCACTTGGAAGAACATTGCACTCAGACAGGGCAAAGGGCTGCTCTCACTGCACCTGTACAGTCTTCCACAGATCATATTGCTGCAGGGTCTTGGGAGGTAGCCCCAACTGCCAGATAGAGGTACCTCCAGGCTACCTGAGCGCCCAATATTCACACGGTTGCTGCAACACCCTAAAGAGGACTAGCAGTGCCACTGAAATGGTCCAGAAGACATCAGATGGCTAGAGGTCAGTGAAAGAACAAAACTGTCAAAAATTAGGAAATATGACTCCAACAAAATTCAGCAACATTAACACAGCAAGCCCTGAACAACCCACCACAGCTGAAACACATGAAAATGATGATTATACTTAGAAAAATGATAGAATCCTTTCAAGAAGAAATGAAAACACTGAAAGAGCACAAAGAATCCCAAGTTTTACAAATAAAAGCCTTGGAGAATACCATTAGAGACTTCCAAGCCAACGAAGCCCAACATGAACAGGAAAGAGGCAAGGCAATGAAAGATTCGAAAGGTTGAAAGATTTGCAGAAAAAGACAATCAAATTGGAACAGGGAACATATAAAACAAATAAAATGATTCAAGACTTGAAATTGGAAGTAGAAGCAATAAAGAAAACACAATCAGAGTTAATCATGTAGGTGAAAAATCAAGGGAAGAGAACAGGAACTACAGACATGAGTATCAAAAATAGGATACAAGAGATGGAGGACAAGATCTCAGGCATGGAAGATTCGATGGAAGAAATCAGTACACAACCAAAGAAAATGAGAAATCTAAAAAAGTTCTCACCCATAACATCCAAGGAATTAAGGACTCAATGAAAAGATGGAACCTAAGAATTATAGGCATAGAGGAAAGAGAAGACTCCTGAATCCAAGGTCCTGAAAACATATTCAACAAAATCCCAAACTTAAAGAAAGAGATGCCAATAAAATTCCAAGAGGCATAGAGAACACCAAACAAATTAGATCAGAAAAGAAACTCCTCTTACCACATAATAATTGAAATTCCAAATGTACAGAACAAAGAAAGAATACTAAAAGCTGTAAGAGAAAAAGGTCAAGTAACATATAATGGCAGACTTATCAGAATTACACCTGACTTCTCCTCGGAAACTTTAAAAGCCAGAAGAGCCTGGGCACATGTCCTACTAGCCCTGAGAGAACATAGGTGCTCAGCCAGACTACTATACCCAGCAAAACTCTCTATCAACAAAGATGGAGAAAACAAGATATTCCATGATAAAAATCAAATTTAAACAATATTTACCCACAAATCCAGCCCTACAGAAGATTTTAGAAGGAATATTCCAACACAGAGAAGATAACCACACCCAAGAAAACAGAGGAAACAAAAAACTCCACTTCAGCTACACCAAAAGAAACACACAACCACCACTTACATCAAAATAATAGGAAATAACAACCTTTGGTCATTAATATCCATCAACATCAATGGACTCAACTCCCCAATAAAGACACAGACTTACAGATTGGATCCGTAAACAAGACCCATCATTTTCCTGCATACAGAAATTCATCTCACTAACAAAGAGAGATGCTACATCAGAGTAAAGGGTTGGGAAAAGGTTTTCCAAGGAAATGGACCCAGGAAGCAAGCTGGAGTAGCCAGCTTTTGTTTTTTGTTTCCTCTGATTTCTTGGGTGTGGTTATCTTCTCTGTGTTAGAATTTTCCTTCTAAAATCTTCTGTAGGGCTGGATTTGTAAATTTGATTTTGTCATGGAATATCTTGTTTTCTCCATCTATGTTGATAGAGAGTTTTGCTGGGTATAGTAGTCTGGCTGGGCACCTATGTTCTCACAGGGCTAGTAGGATATGTGCCCAGGCCCTTCTGGCTTTTAAAGTTTCCGAGGAGAAGTCAGGTGTAATTCTGATGGGTCTGCAATTATATGTTACTTGACCTTTTTCTCTTACAGATTTTAATATCAAATAAAATAGACTTTCAACTGAAGTTAATCAGAAAAGATAGAGAAGGGCATTACATACTCATTAAAGGAAATATTCATCAAGAGGACATCTCAATATTGAATATCTATGCTCCAAATATAAGAGCACCTACATTTGTAAAAGAAACTCTTTTAAAGCTTAAACCACACATCTATCTCCCCACATTAGCAGTGGGAGACTTCAACACCCCACTCAGAACAATGGACAGGTCATCAAGACAGAAACCAAACATAGAAACAATGAGTAACAGAGGTCATGAACCAAATGGACCTAACAGATGTATACAGAACGTTTTACCCAAACACAAAAGAATACACCTTCTTCTCAGCACCTCATGGAACCTTCTCCAAAATTGACCATATAGTTGGACACAAAGATACAAGAACAACAGATACAAGAAAATTGAAATAACCCCTTGTATCTTATCAGACCACCATGGAATAAAGCTGGAGTTCAACAACAACAGAAATAACAAAAAGCTTACACACTCATGGAAACTGAACAACTCTCTATTCAATGACTACTGGGTCAGGGAATAAAATAAAGAAGGAAATCAAAGACTTTTTAAAGTCCAACAAAAATGAAGGCACAACATACCCAAACCTATGGGACACAATGAAGCAGTGCTACAAAGAAAGTTCATAGCACCTAGTGCCTTCAAAAAGAAAATTGTGACAGCTCATATTAGCAAATTAACAGCTGAACTGCAAGAACTAGGAAAAAAGAAGCAAACACCAAGCCACCACGAATGAGCCCTATAATAAAAGTTAGAGAGGCTCTGGGATCCTGTAGTTGCTGTTTCCTTTCTTTCTTTTTCTCATTGCGTCCTTTAAAAAATGTTTATTTATTACTTCAGGTTATATCTCTATCATAGTGTCCTCTTTCCACCCCTCCCAGTCCCACCCTCCCACCCTCTACCCCCATCCCTTCCATCCCACTCCTCCAGAGTGGAGTGACCCTACATATCAGTCCCCTGACCCAGTTCTCCTCATACACTGAGGGCCTACAAGGCAGCACCACTAGGGCAAAGTGTCCCATTGCCAGGAAACAAAGTCTATGTTCATTTTTCCTTTGATGCATTGGCTGTAGTATAGTTATCTTGTACTATATAGCTAAAATCCTACTATAAGTGAATAGATGCCATGAGCATCTTTCTGAGTTTGGGTTAGCTTACTCAGGATAAGCTTCTCTAGTTCCATCCATTTGGCTGCAAAAAAAAAATACAAAAAAAAAAACCATGATTTTGTTGTTTCTGATAGCTGAGTAGTATTCCATTGTGTAGATATACCACAGTTTTTTGTTTTTTTGTTTTTTGTTTTTTATCCATTCCTTTGTTGAGGGACATCTGGGTTATTTCCAGTTTCTAGCTATTACAAATAAGGCTGCTATGAACATAGATGAGGAAACTTCCTTGTGACTTGGTGAGGAATCATTTGGATGTATACCCAGAAGTGGTATGGCTGGGTCTTGAGGTAGAGCTATTCCAAGTTTTCTAAGATATCACCAGACTGATTTCCATAGTGGTTGTACAAGCTTGCACTTCCACCAGCATGGAGGAGTGTTCCCTTTCTCCACAACCTCACCAGCATGTGCTGTCATTTGAGATTTTAATCTTAACCATTCTGACAGGTGTGAAATGGAATCTCAGAGTCATCTTGAGTTGCATTTCTCTGATGATTAAGGATGTGGGGCATTTCTTCAAGTGTCTCTCAGCCATTAGGAATGCCCCCTTTGTGAATTCTCTATTTAGCTCTGTTCCCCATTTTTGATAGGATTATTTGGTTTCTTGGCATTTAATTTCTTGAGTTCTTTGCAAATTTTGGATATTAGCCCTCTGTCAGATGTGGGGTTGGTGAAGATTTTTTTCACAATCTATAGGCTATCTTTTATTTCTTGAGAGACCTACATTTCAGTCTTATGGAGGAGCAAGTCACACAGAACACTACACTACTTTTCTGTGTCATCATGACATTTGAACAGAGAGGGATGTTGAAAGCTCTCACTCTCTATCATGACAATCTAACTGGATGGTGAGTATTGATGAGCCTTTCACACTCAGGATGGTTTCATCCAGTTGGGAGAACAGAAAGTATATCCTTTATGTGGCCTGCTTTCTTCCTGATAAGCTATGGGCTGCTTGTGTCTTTGCTTCTTCTAAAAGCCTTCACACAGCGATTCCTTCAGGGTCCCAAATAACTCTTCCCCTTACCTGCTTTGCTGTCTCAGTTCCTCACTTCCTGGGGTTCTGCACTGCTGGTTTCTCCATACTCTGTCTATACTTTTGTAATAATTTTTTTCATTAAACTCATTTCAAATTATTTAACCAGAATATGCCATCTGCTTTCTTCTAAGCCCTTTACTGATAAGAGTGTGCAATCTTTTCTCCATTATCTTCTAACATATTTGCAATCACTGTAGTAGTACTTTTCAAATATAGGATGATTACATTATTGCTAACGGTAAATGTTCTTTTGGAGGAAATAGAGCTTCTTTCTGTCAGTGTTACCATTTGTGATTCAGTTGCCTTACCAGCAACTCTACCTGAGGTCATGAGCATGGCTCAGCAGGGCCAGAGTATTTTTGAATAATGCTTAGCCTCACTTTTGTTTACATATTAATTGAAAATTTATATGTAACTCTAGATGAAAACAATGAATTTAAGTGAATTTATTTTAGTATCTTAGTGTTTTAGGATGCCTTAGCATGAGTAGTCATTCTCAATTTCTTTAACTAATAAAAAATAATGCTTTTTATTCTATAGTCATGATAATAGTATTTATCACTCAAATTACTGATATAAACTTTTCTATTTTTAAAACTTAGTAAATTATAGCCTCGAAGGTGGATCATCTAAAATTATGTTGATATTCTCTCAAAAATAGTTACTATCTTATTTCTTTTATGCTCTTCCCTGTCTTTGAGAATAACTTTAGAAACCAAAAAACTACTATTTAAGGGCAATATCTTACTATTGAATTCAATTTTGTCCCTTTGGTTTGATAATTTCTTACTTAGATATAGTCCTGATATCATTAAAATTAGAAACAGTGACTTTGTTAATATTGTAGGATCCCTTGTCTTTAATGTTGGGATGTTTGCGTTTTCAAGCACTTAAACATAATGTCTGTGGCAGATCCTTGGGTCTAAGATTTGAGATTGTGGTTTAAATGGTCCTCAATAAGTAGTCTGTTATCTAGGTTAAATATACTATCTGGCTTACTAAGAACCTTGGGAGTTCTTTGAACTAATTCTTTCATTCACTTGTTCATTCAAGAAATAAAATTTAAATATTACTTATATTTCAATAACTATCCTAAGATCTAGACAGATAAATATTAGCTAGATAGACATGGTCCCTGATGCCATAATACTTGTGGTCCAGGTAGGAAGCAAACAACTCATGAACAGCAATAGCAATAAAGTAAGGCATGTGCTTTGTTGCAGATATAAAGAGTATTCTGAAAACACATGACAAGAAAGCAGAAATACACCTGAAGGGATGGTCAGGTATGTTTCTCTCTCTCTTTTTAGATGACTGGCTGAAATATCACAATGAGCAGGTGTTAGTAAAATGGAAGATGGGAGAAGAGGATTTGGGCCAGAAAGAACAAGATGTGAGGTGAAAGAAGGCAAGTCATTTGTGAGGAATTAAGTGAATTTATTTGAAATAGTGAGCACAAAATAAATGAGGGATGTGGAGGAGATATGGCTTGAGGTGAATATTAGGGTGCTATGAATCGATTAGGGGCTTTGGATTTGATTTTGGGTGTGATGGGAAAGCAATGAAGAGCATATCCCTGGAGTGTCCCAGTCAGCTGTTGAGGAGCACTGTTCTGACTTCCCCACTGAAGAGGGAATGCAGATGGTAGGAGGTGAGAAGATTGGACACAGATCAAGAGCTCTGACATTGTCATGGTCACCATGTCACACAGATGATGAAGGTCTCTGGACAGAGACCTTGAGGATGGACAGGACTGGATGTCAGTGGAAGAGACTTGAAAGTAGACCCAGCCAAGACAATGCCCATGTCTCTGGTGCAGAAAATGCTCTTCACAAAAGTAAGAACATGGGTATATTGAGGTATAATGGGGTAATAGTAGGAGTGATAAAGGGCAGATGAGGAACAATTACTCCATTTGTAAAATGAGAGATGGATTTGGAGATTTAACTCAGTGGAAGAGTACTTACTGAAGAAGGTCAGGTCCTAAGTTCAGTCATCAGCACCAAAATCTAAACTAAACCAAGCCAAATAAAACCACAAAGGACCAGGGAAAGAAACAACAAAGCCAAAAATGAACAATGGGCAAGTGCGTACAAGATGAGAAGACTGGAGATAGATCAAGTGCTCAGACATTGCCACACTACCACAGCTGGTAAAGACGCACGGCTCTAACCCTGATGACCCAAGTTCAATTCCAGAGATGCAAGTAGTGGAAGGACAGAACCATCTATCTCCAGGTAGACCTTTGACTCTCACACATACTCCATGGTACACATGCATCACCCTCACTGCACAAAATAAATCAATAAAAATGTAATTAAAAGAAACCCAAACAATACCGCAACTACTACCCCCATGACCACCACCACCAACCCCCCCCCAAAAAAAAAGAAAAAAAAGAGCTTTAGAAATAAAATTTTATAGCTTTCTTGTCTCTCTTCCAAAGAGAGAGCTATTTAGGCAAATTTAGAAATTCTCTAAATATTTTCCCTTTTCTCCCAAAATTGAACCACCAACTGCTCTAGCCTTTACTTACTAATTAAGCGTAAGGAACAAGAGACTTTTGTATTCCTTAGTATTTAAATTGAAGCAAAGAAAGAGAAGGGAGCCAGAATCAGCTGGTACATACAATGTGTTTCATAAGGATAAAGATAAAATTTATTATTCTATGTTTTCTAACTTGGTTAATTATAGATTGTCTGTGGTCAGGCTGGCTTTATTGTCCTATAATTCTCAATTTTGTGATATGCGTGATCTCTAAGCTTGAGCAACTCTCTCAATGGCTTATGACTTTACTGTTGCTACAGGGGAGCCGTTACCCACAGATGGCTTTTAGCAAGGGAGTAAATTTGCTAGGCATTTTCCTTGATTACGGTTCATTCTCTCTGCACTGATTGTTAGAAGAGTGAAGATTTCTTTCTTTTTTTTTCCCTCACACATAATTTCTTGCATGGTGAAAGTGTTTCAGGATTCAGATAAAGAAACCCTACACTTGGCAGATGATCTCCATGTGACTACACACTGATGAAATAGCTGCCGTGTTCCTCTGATTTATTCAGATAAATTTCTAGAAGCAAGGATAAAGCTAAACCAGCGCGAGGCACTGAAGGGAGGAGAGGAGAGGAGCAGAATTTGCAGGTGTGAGTAGATATTGATTCGGGTGGATAATTACCTCCATCTTGTTATATGGTCTCATTTTCTTCTCTTGCAACCTTGCATATAAATATAAAATTCTTATCTGACATACATTGTACCCATTGGAAAAAGAATTCATTTCAATGGTCTTTCCAGGAGAGTACAGGTACAAAAGGCAATAAATATCTCTCTTATTTGAAACTGATTTTATTTCACTTCTTATGTTAACTTTTAAATCAACCCTTTATTACAGTGCATTGCAAGTTACTTATGTAAGTACTAGAAAACAAAGGCATTTCTTTAACATAAATTTATATCTAAGTGGCCAGTTGAGTGTGAAGCCACTGGACATAAAAATAACATGTTTGGGCATCTGGTTATTTTGTATTTAGCTAGCTTTGTGATTTTTACCAAATAAATTTTGTCTGTCCCTATCTCTGGGTGGCCTTTTTCCTGAGATTGGGTGGGAGTAGATCATAATAGGTGGCTTCTCAGGAATAACTCCAATCAAGCAAAGTTTTCTAATCATCTGACAAAAGAAGACTTCACTGTCAAATTGTGAGAACCATAGTGAAGGAGAACATATTTCAGTTTGGAGAAGTCTCTTTTACAAGGTCTATACAGAATACCAAATGTTGAGTGTTTGGGGAAGGAGAGACATTTTTCTAAGCTTGTCAGGTAAGCTTTATTCAGCCCCTATGCAAAGTGCAGCAGGATTCGACAATCTTGAATAGAAAACAAGACTAGCACAGAAAGGTGTTCTTCCTCCAGAGGGTGAAGCATGGCTTCTTCATACTACAGCTTTCTTTCTCTCCTTTCCTTGCTAGGACTCTTCTCTCCAGTGTGAGAGGCACGCTCTTCGAAATCAGCCTCCTGAGCTGCTGCTACACTTGGCCAGTGGAACAGTCCATTATTGAGAGAATCGCCGAGGCACAGGTATGGGCAGGAAGCACTCCATCTCTGCTCTACCTGAGGCAGAGGCTTTATTTATTTTTATTTGTTTATTTTTAATTAATTAATTAATCAATTTACTTTACTTCCTGATTGGAACTTCCCCTCCGACCTCTCCTCCTAGTCCCACTCTCTCACTTCCCCTCCCCTTATGCCCTGCTCCATTTCTCCTCAAAGAAGGGGAGAGAACCTCTTATGGATATCAACTATCCTTGACATATAAAGTTGTAGTTAGACTGGCTACATCTTCTTCTATTGTGGCTAGACAAGGCTGTCCAGTTAGGGGAAAGGGATCCAAAGGCAGGCAACAGAGTCAGAGATGGCCCCTGCTCCTGCTGTTAGAGGTCCAACATGAAAACCAAGCTGAATGTCTGATATATATATGTGTGTGTGTGTGTGTGTGTGTGTGTGTGTGTGTGTGTGTGTGTGTAAGGGGCCTAGGTCCATCCCATGCATGCTCTCTAGTTGGTGGCTAAGTCTCTAAGAGCCCTTATGGGCCCAGGTCATTTGATTCTGTAGGTTTTCTTGTGGTGCCCTTTACTTCTCTGGCTCTTTCAATCTTTCCTTTCCCTATTTCACAAGATTCCCTCAGCTCTTCCTAATGTTTGGCTGTGGATCTCTACATTTGTCTTCTTCAGCTGCTGGGTGAAGCCACTCAGATGACAGTTATGCTAACCTCCTGTCTGCAAGTATAGAAGAATATTATTAATAATGTCAGGGGTGGGCTCTTGCTCATAGTATGGGACTCAAGTTGGGCCAGTCATTGGTTGGCTATTCCTTCAACTTCTGTTCTCTTTTTATCCCTACTACTCTTATAGGCAGGAAAAATTTTGGATGAAAGTACTCGTGGTTGGGTTGGTCTCCCCATCTCTCCATCAGAAGTCATGACTGGTTACAGGAGGTGATTGTTTCATGTTCCATACCCCATATTGCTAGGAGTCTTAGCTAGAGTCATCCTCATAGATATCTGGGAGTTTTCATTGTCCTAGATTTCTAGCTTAACTCAAAGATACCCTACCCTTCTACTGATCCCATTTCTCTCCCACCATCCTCCCCACACTAGATCCCTCCTGTTCTCCTCCTCACTCCCTCTCATACCCCATTCCCTCCCATCCACCTCAGGTGTCTATTTTATTTCTCTTTAATGTGATTCAAGCATCATCCCTTAGGCCCTACTTGTTACTTAGCTTCTTTGGGTCTGTAGATTGTAACATGGTTATCCTGTACTTTATGACATTACAAAAATAGCCATCTTACCGAAAGCACTCTACAGATTCAGTGCCATACATCCTCATGAAAATTCTAACACAATTATCTGCAGACCATGAAAGAACAATTCCCAACTTCATATGGAGAAACAAACAACCTGGAATAGCTGTATAATGAAAGAACTTCTGGAGGTATCACCATCCCTGACTTCAAGTTGTACTGCAGAGCAATAGCAATAAAATCACATGGTATTGGCATAAAAACAGACAGACTGATGAACGGAACTGAGTCAAAGACCCAGAAGTAAACCCACACATCTGTAGACACTTGATTTTTGACAAGGAAACCACAAAATTATGCAATGGGACAAAGCATCTTCAACAAATGGTGCTGGTCTAACAGGATGCCTGCATGTAGAGCAATGCAAACAGATTCATGTCTATCACCCTGCACAAAACTCAAGTTAAAGTGGATCAAAGACCTTAAAAAATAGGATAATCTAAATCTGATAGAAGAAGAACTGGGGAAGAGCCTTGAATGCATTGGCACCAGAGACAAGTTCCAGAACAGAACACCAACAGCTCAGACACTAAAATAAACAATTAATAAATGGAACTTTATGAAGATGAAAAGCTTCTGTAAGGCAAAGGACATCACTAAAAGGACAAAACAGAAACCTACAGAATGGGAAAAGATCTTCACCAACTCTACATCACACAGAGGGCTGATATCCAAAATACATAAATAACTCAAGAAATTAGACACAAACAAACCAAATAACCCAATTAAAAATGTGGTACAAAGAGAAACAGAATTTTTAAAAATTTATTTGAAGATTTATTTTTTTCATTTTACATGAGTGTTCTATCTTGCATGTACACCTGCATACCAGAAGAGGGCACATGATCTCAATATAGATGGTTGTAAGCCACCATATGATTGCTGGGAATTGAACTCAGGACCTCTGAAAGAGCAGAACAGTGTTCTTAGCCACTAAGCTAAAGCAATCCTCTAAAGAAAGAGTTTTTGACAGAGGAGTCTTTAATGGATGAGAAACACTTAAAGAAATATTCATCCATAGTAAGCAGGGAAATACAAATCAAAATGACTCTGAGATTCAATCTTACACCTGTCAGAATGACTAAGGTCAAAAACTCAAGGGACACCTTGTGCTGGTGAGACTATGGAGCAAGGGGAACACTTATCCATTGCTGGTGGGAGTGCAAACTTGTACAATCACTATGGAAATCAATTTGGCATTTTCTCAGAAAAATGAGATTAGTTCTCTCTCTAGACCCATCTATACCACTCCTGGGCCTATACCCAAAAGATGCTCCACCAGACCACAAGGACACTTGCTCTAATTTGTTCATAAGCAGCTTCATTTGTAGTAGTCAGGAACTAGAAACAACCTAGACATCCCTCAACCAAAGAATGGATAAAGAAAATGTGGTACACAAAGACCCAACAAAGAAAGAGAACTTCAGACCAATCTCCCTCATGAACATAGATTCAAAAATACTTAATAAAATACTAGCAAACCAAATTCAAGAACACATCAAAAGTATCATTCACCATGATCAAGTAGGCTTCATCCCAGGAATGCAGGGATGGTTCAACATATGAAAGTCTACCAACGTCATTCACCATATAAACAAAATGAAAGAAAAAAACCACATGATAATCTCACTAGATGCAGAAAAAGCATTTGACAAAATCCAAAACCCCTTCATGCTAAAAGTTCTGGAGAGAACGGGCATATAAGGACCATACCTAGAAATAATAAAGGCAATATACAGCAGGCAAGTGGCCAACATCAAATTAAATGGAGAGAAACTTGAAGCATTTCCTCTAAACTCAGGGACAAGACAAGGATGTCCACTTTCACCATATCTCTTCAATATAGTACTTGAAGTTCTTGCTAGAGCAATAAGACAACTAAAGGAGATCAAGGGGATACAAATTGGAAACGAAGAAGTCAAATTATCCCTATTTGTAGATGATATGATAGTATACATAAGCGACCCCAAAAATTCCACCAGAGAACTCTTACAGCTGATAAACACCTTCAGCAAAGTGGCTGGATACAAAATTAATTCAAAAAAATCAGAAGCCCTTCTTTATACAACAAACAAATGGGCTGAGAAAGAAACAATCCCCTTCACAATAGCCACAAACAATATAAAATACCTGGGGGTAACTCTAACCAAGCAAGTAAAGGACCTGTACAACAAGAACTTCAAGCCCTTGAAGAAAGAAATGGAAGAGGCCTTTAGAAGATGGAAAGATCTCCCATGCTCATGGATAGGTAGGATAAACATAATAAAAATGGCCATCCTACCAAAAGCAATACATCGATTCAATGCAATTCCTATCAAAATACCAACACAATTTTTTATAGACTTGGAAAGAGCTATTCTCGATTTCATATGGAACAACAAAAAGCCCAGAATAGCTGTATAATAAAAAAACATCTGTAGATATCACCATCCCAGATTTCAACCTGTACTACAGAGCAATAGTTGTAAAAACAGCATGGTATTGGTATAGAAACAGACCAGTAGATCAATGGAATCAAATTGAAGATCCAGAAATAGACCCACACACTTAAGGCCACCTAATTTTTGACAAGGAAGCCAAAACAGCACAATGGAAGGACAGCATCTTCAAAAAATGGTGCTGGTCCAACTGGATGTCCACTTGTAAAAGAATGAAATTAGATCCATACTTATCACCTTGTACAAAACTTAATTCCAAGTGGATCAAAGACCTTAGCATAAGGCCAGTCACACTAAATCTACTAGAAGAAAAAGTGGGAGAAACCCTCGAACTCATTGGCACAGGTGACAACTTCCTGAACAGAACACCAACAGCTCAGGACCTGAGATCAACAATCAATAAATGGGACCTCATGAAACTGAAAAGCTTCTGTAAGGCAAAAGACACTGTCATTCGAACAAAGCAGCAGCCTACAGACTGGGGGAAAATCTTCACCAACCCCACATCTGACAGAGGGCTAATATCCAAAATCTACAAAGAACTCAAGAAATTAAATGCCAAGAAACCAAATAATCCAATCAAAAAATGGGGGACAGAGCTAAATAGAGAATTCACAAAGGAGGAATCCCTAATGGCTGAGAGACACTTGAAGAAATGCTCAACATCCTTAATCATCAGAGAAATGCAACTCAAGACGACTCCGAGATTCCATCTCACACCTGTCCGAATGGCTAAGATGAAAAGCTCAAATGACAGCACATGCTGGCGAGGGTGTGGAGAAAGGGGTACCCTGCTCCATTGCTGGTGGGAGTGCAGGCTTGTGCAACCACTATGGAGGTCAGTCTGGCGATATCTTAGAAAACTTGGAATAGCTCTGCCTCAGGACCCAGCCATACCACTTCTGGGTATACACCCAAATGCCTCTTCACGGAATCATAAGGAAGAATCCTCATCTATGTTTATAGCAGCCTTATTTGTAATAGCTAGAAAATGGAAGCAACCCAGATGTTCCTCAACCGAAGAATGAGTTAAAAAAACAGGTACATCTACACAATGGAATATTATTCAGCTATCAGGAACAATGAAATAATGCAATTTGCAGCCAAATGGATGGAACTAGAAAAGCTCATCCTGAGTGAGCTAACCCAGATTCAGAAGGATGCATATGGCATCTATTCACTTATAGTAGGATTTTAGCTATATAGTAGAAGGTATCAATACTACAACTAATATACCAAAGGGAACTTCGACATAGACTTTTTATTATTTATTTATTTATTTTTTCTATTTTTTTAGTCTTTTTTATCTATTTGTCTGCTTATTTGTTTGTTTGTTTTTTAGTTCTCTCTCCCGGGCAATGAGACACTTTTCAGTGATGGTACTGCCTCATAGACCCCCAATGAATGAGGAGGCTCTTGGCCCTCATACGACCTCTCAACTGAGATGAGGGACTGTTATATAAGGATACCCCACCCCAGAGAAATGGGATGGAAGGGTTAGGAGGTAAAGAAAAAAAAATGAAATGTGATGTTTCTGCCTTTTACTACTAATTGTCATAAACTTTTTAGGATAATTAAGAAATGCAAACTAATGGTTATGCAAGCCGGTTATTCAGTTAGGTACTATGACAGCCTCTTATAGTTATTTTCGAAGGTAATCAGAAATAAAGCTGCTAAGAGACAAACAACATCTTCTTACCCTAATAGAAGAGATAGATAGGGCCTCTTCAAAAACCTAAAGAGATCTGCAGAATATGGCATTTAAAGATGTTTTCATAACTTTAGATTTTTTTATATCAAGACATATCAACTCCTGACAGCACCCCCTATTTTACCCCAAGTAGAAGTTGAGCATCGAAGAATCTCCAGTGGGAGATGATTGAATTAGTTGCAAGCCTATCTCTTGGTAGGAAAAGCCCCTTGCTCCAATTGTAGACAGAATGCTGTCCAAAAAGGACAAAACCTGGAAGCAGGTAAGACGACAGCCTAGCTCTGCCAAGACAGGGTAGGCAAGTCCTTCATAACCCCTGCTCTAAAATCAATGTCTGTCAGAGAAACGGGGCCAAACGACTGAAGAGCGATCGATGCTGTAATGTATGGAGAGAAAATGGGAACTGTCCAAGCAACCACTGGTATGTCATTTCTTAGTTTTGTAAGCTGCAGGCCCTGTACTTCCTATAAAATCAGATATATTTATTCCTCTCAGGTCTCTGAGGTGGTTGAAGAACAGATAGCTAGAGCCTCATAATTAAATTTTGAGTGGTTTAGGAGTCAAGCGAGTGTTATAGATCTAAGAAGATGCTTTTAAATTTGTGTTGCAAGTTAGTATGAATGTTGAATTAGATATAGAACTTTAAACTCATGGAGATGGTTAGATAGTAGAATGTTAAAGTCAGGTACCAAAATACATATGGACTGGACATTGGGGATGTATGCTAAGCCATATAACCCTCATAACTGTGGCCTAATTACTTCTGTTGTTTTGTATTGTATTCATTACTATAAGAGAAAGAGCCATTTGTTGGACTGAAAGGGGAAACTGTAGGGGGAAATAAGATATACCTTAAACTTAAAAAAAAAAGGGAAGAGAATGGGGGGTTGAGGGTGGGAGGGTGGTACTGGAGGGGGGAATAGGGAGGGGACTGCGATTGAGATGTAACTTGAAGAAATAAAAAATAAAGGAAAAAAAAGAAAAAAAGAAAATGTGGTACATTTGCACAATGGAATACTACTCAGCTATTAAAGACAAGGATATAATAACATTTGCAGGCAAATGGATGGACCTAGAAAAGATCATCCTCAGTGAGGTAATTCAGATCTAGAAAGACACACACAGTATGTACTCACTTATAACAGGCAGAGTTTTCATTAAGAATGTATAGGTATTGGATGATTTGCTTATGTCATGAACCCTTTTACTTGCCTCTGTGCCACTCCCACCTCTGTATTATACTTGCTCAAGTTCATGGATTTCCACATAGCTGTTCTTTCTTGTAGTCATAAGTCTTTATCTTAGAAAGGGGCATACCCAGCTTTTGTTCTCCATGTCACTATATCTAGTAGGATACCCATAAGCTCTTTCCTTCAACCCATGGTTAATTCTTAGAGATCATCTTTAATTACTCCATTTTAATATTGAGTACTCTGATTAATCATTTTATTGTATCTGTCAGAGATACTGAATATTAAAATAACTGTCATCAGCTTATTAATTTCTTAGTTATTTGTCCTAGAAATCACTTTTTATTTTGTTCTCATGATATCTCCTTGATGTCATCCAACGTAACAATTATAGAATGGTTTCAAGATTAGAAATACAATGATAATAATTATGCCATGTGGTTTCTATGGGTTTATCCTTTATGAAAGAATATTTAAAAATTTGATTCAACGATAGTTTCAATTTATATGCAGGGGATGGAGGCTGAGCATGAGAGGCAGTCAAGTGCCTCACCTGTCTCTTGACCCTTTGGGTGTTACACCTGTTATCGTATTTTTCAGGATTTTTTTCCACTTTCATATTTGCTTTAAAACCAGTTTGATTAGCTGACATTTACTCACATCTTCAGTTAATCAACACATGTCGTCTCGCTCTCCCTATCACATGCAGTTTTTGAATCAAATTAGAGCTTACGAATTGTTGTACTTTGACACTTGAGCCCCGTGAATATAAATCTTAGTCATATTGTTTCACCCACTCCTAACCTCTCTTCTCTTGTGCATGCAAGAAGGCCGTTTTCCAACTTCACAGTATGTAAAATTTCATGTCTACTCAGGCAACACGGAGGTTACTGGGTGTCTTACTTAGGGTTTCTATGACTGTGAAGAGACACTATGACCACAGCAACTCTTATAAAGGATAACATTTAACTGGGGCTGGCGTACCGTGTCAGCTAAACAGAGAAACTGCCTTGACTTTATTATTGTCATGGGGGGAAACATGGCAGCGTGCAGCAGGCACCGTGATGGAGAAGGAGCTGAGAGTTCTACATCTTGATTAGCAGGCAGCAGGAGACTGTGTGCCACATGGAACTTAGATTGAATTTATGAGACCTGAAAGCCCACCCCTAGGGTGACACATTTTCTCCAACAAGGCCATACCTCCTAATAGTGCCACTCCCTCTGGACCAAGCATTCAAACACATGACTCTAAAGGGGCCATTTATATTCAAAATAGCACACTGGGCACTGTCCCCAAGGGCTTCTGAGTAGTGAGAAGAATGAGATCTTATGCTGTGGGTGGAATATGGTTTGTCTCCTGAGGTTTCATGAACAGAGGGCTTGCTTCTAATTTTAGCAACTTTGAGAAGTGGTGAGGAGTAGCGGGATGCAAGGAGGGCACAGCGGCACAACCTTGGAAGGGAATAATGCCTGTCTTGTGAGAGTGGGTTAGATTTCCCGGAAGTCAATTGATTCTCACTAGAATTGATTACCATCTCCTTTCTAATCCCTTGTTTTTCTTACTTTATCTTTTGCCATATGATCCACTCCCATGCCTCTCTCTAATGAATCCAAGTCATGTGATGCTTCCACCACACTTTCACCAGTACACAATGCTTTTTGAACGCCAAGGGCTGTGAGTTGCAGACACTTATTTTCTTGGGGCTGGCAATATGGCTCGACAGGTGAAAGGGCTTGCTGTCACCCTTGGTGCCTTGAGTTCAGTCCTTGGACCCCACAGGGTGGAAAGAGAGAAGCAACTCTCACAAGTTGTTTTCTGACCGCGACACACTTCACACCCCCACAGACACACATGCATGTACACACACACACACATGCACACACACACGAGATAAAAATAAAAATATGCATATTTTCATTATGAATGACTTATTCTTAACCTTCAAGTATTTTGTTACAGTACCAAATGAACCAGTCATCTGCATGTTTTTAATTTACAGAAAATACTGAACCAGGCAATTTAAGAACCATTTTTGGGGAAACACTCTTTTCGTGGGTTTTGTTTTTATTTCATAGATGAACAGCTTCTATTTCACTTAAATCCTAGGTATCTTTACTATTGAGATACATTTGAATATATGTTTCACATTTTTTTGGTGAATTATTTTTAAGAAATTTAAAGATAGTCTCACAGTTAAATTTGAAGTTGTTTGGGAATTAAAAGAATGTTCTAAGTCTAAGAAGATGTTTTACATTGGTAATGCAAGTTAGGATAGAAACTGAGTTAGGTATAGAGCTTTAAACTCATTGAGATAGATAGATCATAGAATATTAATATCAGTTGCCAAATACATATGGACTGGACATTGGGAATGCATGTTATACCCTATAATTTTCATAATTGTGGCCTAATTGTTCTTATCGTTTTGTATTGTATTTATTGTTGTAAGAAAAAAAGCCTTTTATTGGACTAAAAGGGGGAACTGATGGGGTGAAGAACATACACCTTAAATTAAAAAAAAAGCAGACAGGAGGGTGAGGGGCAAGAGGGTAGGAGGGTGGGACCAGCAAGGGGAGGGGGCACTGTGATTGTGATGTAACTTGAAGAAATAAATAAATGTTTGAAAAAAGGAAAAAAAAAAAGGAAAAAAAGGAAGTTGAAAGAATGGGGGAACTGCTGAAAACTGATGATAAAACTTGTCATGGCATTGAAATAGAATTTTTCTTCCTTTCAAATAAACATCGAGGGCAATGTTCTCCTAAGGTCATGAGAACTAGTCAGCTATGAAGAACCTTCTGAGGTTCAGAGACAGCTTCTGGATTCTGGAGAACACAATGAATGAGTGAGCAGCAACCCCATGTCTGTTACCAACACAGGCTTTGTGACTGGTTGAATGGAAATTGATGGAAATATTGTGTGTGTGTGTGTGTGTGTGTGTGTGTGTGTGTGTGTTTAATACTCCTGTCAAAATAACATGTAAGAAAATGTCTACATCATCAAAGAGTTTTGGCAATAACTGGAAGTAGCCTTCTAAATGCCATTTTTGGAAGTATCATGATTTACTTTGGAAATCAAGGATTTGGGGGAAGCCTCTTCTAGTCCATCGTGTTACATATTAGCTTTAGCCTGGAAGTGATATTTTATATTAAATATCATTGAGGAGAACTCCCATAGCTTTAATCCATGCTGTATCATATCCAAGCAGTCTACATGTTTGAGTTTGAAATAGATTAGGAGTTTCTAAAGATTCCTTTCAGGCCTCTGACTTAATGATTTAAGGAAACTACGTAAATTTGCTATTTGATGCACTGACCTTTACCTCCAAATCAGATTTCTTTGATGCCTGGAGTCTGAGAAAGTGTTCTGAAGGGAAAATACTCACCTGAAAGGTGACAGCCAGTTTGATGTAAACTATCTAGTGCTAAATTTATTGACCTCAATCATAAAAGATTTTGTGAATCTTCAAACTCTTATTGAGCTTTGTATGAATTCAATGTCTTCAAATTGAACTTGTACTTGCAAGTGGCTATCAGAATGTCAGTTTTTAAAAACTAAACCAAATCAAACCAAACCAAACCAAAACACAAAATAACTTGACACATACACCTATAGTGGAATTTAGTGCAATAAACTTGTTGAGGGCTGAGTGACCTTCTTTAAGCATATCAATCCTTTTATGTCTCACATTGATTCTCTGTGAACTTTGATTACTAATTAAACCTCCAAATTGGCTATTCCTTGGCCTGTTGATCCTTAGAGATGAAGATGATTTGAGAAACATTCTAAACTATTTGAATTCTTTTATTTCCCATAATAAGATCTATCTCTGGCTCCAATGTAATGTTTATGAACTTAAAATGAACTATATTTAATTCTGTGGCAATCAAAGAGATACAAAACAACATAACAAAATGAACATTAACTTCAAGAAGACTGATGTCCCTCAGATTTTTTTCTAAGCTATGCAGTAACTAGCTTGGGCCTCCAGAAGACACCATGAAATAAATTCAGTAAAAACTTATGTATAGGAAAACAGTGCCAAACTGTTAATTTGCACAAAGAATTATGGCTTAGAAGGCCACATGTATATATTAGCACATCTGTACTTTACCAAAGAGAAACATACTCAAATAAAAATATTATTTGCAGTTTGGATGATGAGTATGAGATTAGAAAGATGAATTGTATTGGTTGATCTTGAGTTTTAGGTTAATAAATTAAATATATGGTAGAGGCCTCTCTGCCATGGGCAGATAGGGAGCTGGCTTTGTGTACCCAAATGAGTCTCCATGGCAGTGACACTGTTCATGACCTCTGTACACGGGCTGTCTGGGATGAGAGTCTCATTTTACAGCTTACATCTTGGTGGCTATTCACACCTTCCTTATTTGCTGACCTTATCTTCTGTAAAATCCTGTCCTGCCTTGCTTTATTCTTTTTATAGACTTTAAATTGTGGTAGCAAATCCAATCTTCTTTATTTCCTGGCTTTTGGAGTGGTTCTCAGTGTCACTGCCACCCTCTCCAATCCACTCAAACTTCAAATTGAAAATTCACTGCCTTCCCTGCTCTAGAGAGGACAGTTGTCTGAAGGAAAATTCTCGTCCCATAAAAGAACTCAATGGCCAGCTTTATGAACTGCTTAGCTTCTGGGAGAAAAGTGAAGCCTTATTGTCCCATCTTTCTCTAGATGGACTCCAAATGTGACAATTACTGACAGTCAAGACTTTAGAGAGAAAGGCTGTTGAAAGATGAAAATGCTAATTTCAACTCAGTAACTGTTTCCAAGACCTCATTAATCTCTCCACATTTTCTACAGATGCTACACAAAGCCACACTAGGATTTTACCTACTCCCATTCTTTCTAAGAAAGAAAAAAATGTTTCATCTAATTATTGCAGTGAGCTACTGATATTAGTATAAAGCAATGAATGTCTTGGACAAGTACACAGACATGTTGAATGTTCAGGATACAAAGGCCTGCCTGCCAGGAATTACAATGCAGGGAAGAAGAGACGTAATTCAAAGTCTGTAAAGGATGCATTACATAATTATATTCTCTTAGGCCCATACAGAACACATTAAAATTTAGAGAAAGAAACATACATTGAAATGTCTTCTTATTTCAATACAGTATAGGAAATGGGTGCTAGATTGGCCATAGAGATAGATACAATTGTGAGTAGAAGTTATTGTCCTCATGGAGAGTGCAGCCTAGTGGAAGAGTTGGGTATTGCTCAAATGATCACACAAGCTAATGCGAAAATTTAAGGGGACTGTGCTGTGAAGAGTATCTGGTAGGAAGGAAGGTCAAGAAAAGTTGTCTCTGAAAGAGTAAGAAATAAGATGAGATATGAGACATGAGAAGGAAGGAAAAGCTAGCACTGTGTGCAAACTGAGGAGGCAAGAGGAGTGGCAAGAGTTCAAGGGACAAAGTGTGGTAAGTAGGATGGGAGGCTGGGACCTTATCGTGTAACCTGATGGGAGTCATATCATCCAAGCAAGGATACAAAACAGGTGCTTTAGAAAAAACATATCATGCCTAAAAGATAAGTAAATTAATAAATAAATAAGTTGGAGTTAGAGAAGATAAAATGTGTACAGCTTTTACTGGAGGAGAGAAAGAGCGATATGACATCAGTTTCAGCAAAGCAAAAATGCCCAGCACACTGATTCTTCTTGACGTGGTCCTTAGGCAAAGTTATCGAAATCTTCACTTGTTTTGTTTTCCCAAGACATGGATTGGGAGATCATTTCCTCTTCCAGTACTGGAACTGAGAATACTGAACATAATGGTAAATCAGTTGCAATCAGTAAAAAAGCCCAATGTCAATCAAGTGGGTAACTTTTGATGGATCTTTAATGCGCACTCTGTTCTCATTTCAATCAATACCACTTTTGTAGTCTTTCATGCTAGTTTGTTTAGAGTTGGAGTCTCACTACATGTGAAGCTGGTCTAAAGCTCCTGGACTCAGGTGAATGCCCTGTCTCAGCATGCTGTGTGGCTACAACTATATGCATGCCCCGCTGCACCTGGCTCATCTTTGTACTCTTTTTATTTTCCATCAGTTTATTTATTTATTCACTTTACAGCAGATTGAAGCCCCCTTCCCTCTTCTCTTCCCAGTCCAACCTTTACACCTCTCCCCTATTCCAGAAGGGGAGACCCCACAATTGGTACTAACCCACCCTGGTGTATCAACTCATAGCAGGACTAAATGGATTCCCATCCTCTCTCACTGAGGCCAAACAAGGCTGGTCAGCTATGGGAAAGGGATCCAAATGCAGACAACAAAGTCAGAGATGTCCTGTTCTAATTGTTATGGGACCCACATGAAGAACAAGCTGCACATCTGCTGCATATGTGTAGGGGACCTAGGTCTAGCCTATGCATGGTCTTTGGTTGGTGGTTCAGTCTCTGTGAGCCCCCATGAGCCCAGGTTAGTTTCCTCTGTAGGTCTTTTAGTGGTGTCCTTGACTTCTCTGGCTTCCTCAATCCTTCCCCAGATTCTTCCACAAGATTTCCCCAGCTCCTCCTATTGTTTGGCAGTGGGTCTCTGCAACTGTTTCCATCAGCTTCTGGATGAAGCCTCTCAGAAGACAGTTATCCAGGGCTCCTTTCCGCAAGGATAGAAGAATATCATTAATAGTGTCAGGGGTTGGCTCTCTCCCATGGGATGGGTCTCAAGTTTTAAACTGGAAATAGAAATGTGACAAGGAGGCTCTGTCTCCATGTGCCACTTGGAATAATTTAATGGCCATACAAGGGAAACCATAGCTGCTGAAAACTGATGCCAATCAGTGTGGCCACACTAAAGTGTTGTAGAAAAGAACTTGAGATGGCAGAAGACTCAGTTGTTTGATGTTAGGACCAAAGGGAACAGGGTACAGGTCCAAAGTAGGGCTAATTACAGTTATACACTTGGCACATCTCCTCTCAAACCATTTGAACGATCCATTTACATTTGTGTGTTTATTTCCTAAGCAATAACACAAATTATATCAAGACTTTCCTTTTATGTCTAACATAATAATCACTTTCCTTTTCTACTTATATGCAGCCATATATATGATTATAATTTTACTTACATATGAGGGCTGGAGAGATGGTTCAGTGGTTAAGAGCACTTGCAGCTCTTGCAGAGGATCTGGTTTCAGTTTCTAGCACCTGTATCAAAGCTCATGACCATTAGTCACTTCAATCCCAGGCTACCCAATGCCTCTTCTGAACTCCTTAGGCACCAGACATGCATTTGGTGCACATACATACAGGCAGGCAAAACATTCATACACATAAAATAAATAAGTATAAAAATAAAAATATACTTACTTATAAATATTTTAGCAACATTTTACAGGTTCATTTTTTCTTTAGTAAAAAGTCATAAGCAAGAAAATAGAAACGGTCTATTATCTCAAATCCCATATTGTACTTTTATCTAAAAAAGGAATTAATATGTGCAGTAAAAAATACACACTAGCTATAGGAATTTATAAAAAATTATAGACTATTTTCAGCTCTTCAGCTTTAATTTATCTTCTCAAATTGAACTACCTTTAAGTTTCTCATATATATGTATATATATACATATATGCATATATGTATATACATTCACACATATAATTTGAGGAACCACAACCACCTAAGTCATTTGCATTATATACATAGCAAATGTGGTCCATACTGCTGTTAATAGTCTCCACCCTGCTTATTTACCTTCACAAAGCATCCTGGGATTATTCTGCAGCCTGAGAAGCAAAGCTGTACAGTGTCTCATTATCTGCTTTTGTGTATCCTGTGCTTAAATATCAGCTCTGCTGCTTAATAGGTCCATGACCTTTTACTAATCTGTTTAACATGTAAGTACTCCAGTGTCTGTGTTTTCTCCTCCTATGTGTGTGTGTTTCTGTGTTGTGTGTGTTCTGTGTGTTCATGTACACTTATGTAGGTCAGAATTTAGCATCACGTGTCTCCTCCATTTCTCTCCTCCTGATTTTTGAGACAGGGTCTCTCACTCAACTGTTTCATCTAAACTGCTTGGTGAGTAGGTCCCAGGATCTGCCTGTCTCTGCTTTCCCAGTGCTGGGATTGCAGATGCTCACCACCTTTCCTGTCTTTTACATGACTGCTGGGCATCTAAATTTAGACTCTTGTATGGAGAGCACTTGACCTACAAAGTCAGATCCCTGGCCTTTATCCTCCATTTTGGACACAATATTTCAAGGCATATGCAAAGCATTAACATATTTTATAGGTAAGTAGTATTATTTTTAAAACCATTCCTATAGTGTGATATTATACAGACCGAACAGGTTGAGTTTCTATATTTAGGAATAAATACATACACACAGAGATAGATAGAGATAGATAGATGATATATAGATAGATGACAGATATGATTGGTAGATAGGTAGATGACAGATAGATAGATAGATTGATAGATACATATACATGCATACATACATGCATTCATTCATACATACATAGATACAGAGATAGACAGACAAATGATAGATTTCATAGATAGATAGATGATAGATAGATAGATAGGTAGATAGATAGGAGAGGTGGTTGAACAAACCATGGAGAGCTAAGCAGCACTCTTCCCTAACCTCTGCTTTAGCTTCTGCGTTCAAGCTCCTGTCTTGAATTCCTACTATGACCTTGCTCAGTAATGAACTGTGACACAGGAATATAAGCTGAAATAAACCTCTTTTTCTTCAAGTTGCATTTGGTCATGGTGTTTATCACAGCAATAGAAAGCAAACTAGAACAATGAATAACTGAAAAGAGAGAATAAGACAAGGAATAAACTACTTAGTAATAGTTGCTTTTATTAATATTTTATTGTAGTGTTTTAATATAATATTATTTTCATAGTTCTGTCATACCTTAAAATATGAGGAAAAATTTTTTACTTAGCAGTATATTTCCTCTCATTATTAAGAAGTTTCTGTAGATATAATATTTAACAAATACATAAAACACAACAGAGTTGACATATGCTTAACTGTTATTATGAAGCATTTGTTTACTATTTACTATATATTCAGTGATATAAACATTTTCACAAATGTAATTACAGTTCAACAAATACTTATTAATTTTTTAGTTATCACAATATACTTGTACCAGAGATAAACTCTTCCTCTTTTTCAGTGTTTTCTTCATAAATAAAGAAAAAAGGAGAAAGAGGTAGTGGAGGAAATAAAATGAAGATGGTGAAGTAGGAGGAGGGAAGTTAAATATTCAGGTGTGTAAGTATCCCTGGGTAGGTGGCTTACAAAGCACAGATATTTGGGCTTTACCTCCAGCTGATAGGACTAAACAAAGTCAACAGACGGACTTAGCACCCATACAAAATTCTGGTGTGAGTAGTTTATGGCATATACTTTGAAAAAGATCCCCAAGTTGTTTCTCCATGTCCCAGTGAGTTGGTGACCTAAGGGTGTGGTGTGAATTTTCAATGTGGAGATTGAAACTTGGAATGACCACTCCAGAATCAACTCAGTCTGGCACTGCTAGCCTTCCACTCTGAAGCCTTCTGCCATGGCTGTTGACTGTACTTTTGCCCCTGAAGGAGAATTGCCATTTAGTTGTCTCATTGCTTTGGTGTTCCTCACAAGATTAGCATCCAGCAGTCCCAATACCTATAGGACCAAGTTAGGTATAGAACTTTAAACTAATGGAGATAGATTGATAACAGAATATTAATATTAGTTGCCAAATGTGTATGGATTGACTTTGGGAATGTATGTTATACCTTATAAGTTTCATAATTGTGGCCTAATTATTCAAAAAAAGAAAAAGTATGAGTTCTGGAAGTAGGGGGAGGGGGTGGGAGGGTGGGATCTTCTCCAAGTTTTGTCCTTTTTGGTCACTGGCTAGTTCCCATTTGATTAGCCAAGATGATTTGGATGATGTCATGGATGGTAAGTTATACACCAAGGCTTTCTGGGCTGGAATGTGTGCTTCTGAGCAGGAAATGGCCTCTAAACTAAATCTTGTCTTTAACAAGGACTTAAAAATTTTATTGCACTTGTTGAAGCTCATTTTTCTCTTTTTTTATGTTTATTACTTCAAGTTACATCTCCATCATAGTCCTCTCCCTCTACCCTTCCCAGTCCCACCCTCCCATTCCCTCCCCCTTCTTCCAGGACTCATACTTTTTCTTTTTTTGAATAATTAGGCCACAATTATGAAAATTATAAGGTATAACATACATTCCCAATGTCAATCCATCTGTATTTGGCAACTAATATTAATATTCTGTTATCTATCTCCATTAGTTTAAAGTTCTATACCTAGCTCAGTTTCCATCTTAACTTGTATTACCAACTTAAAGATATCTTCTTAGACCTAGAACATCCTTTTACTTCCTAAATAATTCAAAATTTAACTGTGAGACTATAACTATCTATTCTTCAACTATATCAGAGACCTGAGAAGAATAAATATAACTGATTATACAGGAAGTGCAGAGCCAGCAGCTTCCAAAACTAAGAAATGACAGACAACTGGTTGCCTGGACAGTCCCCAATTTCTCTCCATACATTAGAGATATCAATAAATATCTTCAGCCTCTTGGCCCAGTATCTCTGACAGACATTAATTGTAAAGCAGCAATTATGAAGGACTTGCCTACCCTGTCTTGGCAGAGTTATACTGTCGACTTACCTGCCTCCAAGTTTTGTCCTTTTTGGTCAGCATTCTGTCTACAGCTTAAGCAAGGGATTTTTCTTACCTACTGACAAATTTGCTACTAATTCAACAATCTCCAAATGGAGATTATTTGATGTTCATCCTTTACTTGGAGTAGAATAGGGGGTGCTGTTAGGAGCTGACATATCTCAATATCAAAAAATCTTAAAAAAACCATCTTTGAATGCCATATTCTACAGATCTCTTGAGGTTTTTGAAGACTGCCTATCTATCTCCATATATTTATTTGGATAATCAAATATTGCTTGTCTCCTAGCAACTTAATTTCTGGTTAACTTAGAAAACATCTGTGATAAACTATTCTAGTACCTAAGAAAATGACATGTTTGAATATGACTATTAGTTTGCATTTCTTAATTATCCTAAACAGTTTGTGACAGTTGCTATCAAAGATTAAAACTTCACATTGTATTTTTAAGCGTTACCTAGATACAATACCTTAAAAAGAGTTAACCTTAATTTGTATCAATATACAAAGATCAATACCAATGTAGTCAAATAATATCTTAATTTTGTATCAATATACAAAGATATAAGAGCATGTTCAATAATCTGTCCCTTTTTCTTTATTACTCCTATATTATGTCTGTATTCCATTTTTTTCTAGTCTTCCACTCCCCCCACATAGGTGAGAAAGGACAGAGGAAAGAAAAAGAGAGAAATCTTGGCTCTAACCTCCAAAACCTATATAACAAGACCATTTAACAACTTATAACCAACCCCCTAAATAATAACAAACATCTGTAACCCATCACATGACCAAAGGGGGGGAGAAAAAAATCACCCACTCTACCTTCTGGGAATGGGATATTGCTCTCTTAAGATTACTTCCTGATGATTTGGGATGTAGGAAACCTGTTTGGGGCCCAAATAAGAATGGAAAAATGGTTAAGCAATTTAATAGTAATATTGGATGTTAAGTCTTCTTGTGCTCAGCTACTAAAATGCCCTAAGAAGTTTGTAGTCAGAGGCTGAACTTCAGGGTTTTACTGAAGTCCTGGCTGGAACAAACTGTAGGGATGAATCATTTTAGTTAGCCATTTGAGTTGTTCTGGTTGTAGATTTTTGAGGAAACAGCTATTGAAGAAGTCTGCGAAGCTCAATCATCTGGGCTACTTGTTTTCTTTGGTGTTTTGTCCCTTTTCTTCAGAGGTTTCAGTTGTCCAGTTGTTCCTGGACTCCTTGGATGGATGCTTTTAATCCCCTGGAAAGATAAGAACAGAGCTCTGTCCTAATCCTAACTCTGGGGCACTACTTCTTTTTTGGCAGGTAATATCTTTCCTAGAGCAAATTGGGTTTTTTTTTGACAATGTAAAAAATATTATCTTTCTATTGAGATTAAAAAAATCTTTTGATAATATGGAACTAAACATACATTTAAGTGTATATATTTTGAGATCACAAAGGACAATTCATGTTGAATTTCAGCATGCCTTTTGCGAGTAGCTTTTAAACTTTAACCTTTGCAAATCCTATGTGCCTGACTCTGCCTTCTAAGTATTGGGATCAAAGGCATGTGCCTCCCAATTGTTGGGATTAACGGTGTGCAATGCCATTCTTGGATCTAAGGTTTTTCTCTATTTGGAGCTTGCTCTGTGTCAAGCTGGTATTGAGCTCAGAGATCTTCATGTTTCTGTCTCCAGTGTGTTGAGATTAAGGGTTTATGCCTTTGAAATGATGGAATTAAAAGTGTACACCATCACCACCCGATTCATTATAACCCTAGAATTTAAAAAAGAACTAACTCTATAGTGATCCTCCTGTCTCTGCTGGAGTTAAACCATGGGCTAACACTGCTCTTCTCAAATATTTTTTACCTTAGCTCCAAATTACTTCAGTTCTTAGAGGATTAGAAAACCAGGTTGAAATGTACTAACTCTTTTCTAGTTCCATCCATTTGGCTGCAAATTGCATGATTTCATTGTTTCTGATAGCTGAGTAGTATTCCATTGTGTAAATGTACCACATTTTTTTTTTAATCCATTTGTCAGTTGAGGGACATCTGGGTTGTTTCCATTTTCTAGAAATTACAAATAAGGTTTCTATGAACATAGATGAGGATATGTCCTTGTGGTGTGGTGAGGGATCATTTTGGGGGATACCCAAAAGTGGTATGGCTGGATCTCAAGGTAGGGCTACTCCAAATTTTCTAAGATATCACCAGACTGACCTCCATAGTGGTTGTACAAGCTTGCACTCCCATCAGCAATGGAGTAATGTTCTCTTTCTCTACAACCTCGCCAGCGTGTGCTGTCATTTGAGCTTTTGATCTTAGCCATTCTGACAGGTGTGAGATGGAATTTCAGAGTCGTCTTGAGTTGCATTTCTACTCAGAAAGATGCACATGGCATCTACTCACTTATAATTGGATGTTAGCCATATAGTACAAGATAACTATCCTACAACCAATACACCAAAAAGATCAGGAACATAGACTTTGTTACCTATCAATGGGACAATTTGCCCTAGGGGCGCTACCATGTAGGCCTCTAGTGCAAGAGGAAGCTCTTAGCCCTCATTTGACTTCTGAATTGAGAGGGGCTGATTTGTAGGGACACTCTACATCAGAGGAGTGGGATGGGTGGGAGAGGGAGGAGAGGATGGGAGGGTGGAACTGGGAGGAGTGGGAAGAGGGCACTGTGATGGAGATGCAACCTAATGTAATAAATAAACATTAAAAAATGAAAAACGAAAAAAAAACTGGCATAATAACTTTGCGATTAAATTTCTTCCCTGAAAAATGGGGAAAAATGTAGTAACTCTTAATTTACTTACAAACTTCTTAACTACTTTTTTAAAGTCAAGCAATGAAAATATCCTTTATATATAGGAAACAAATTTATAAATTGATATCCAAGAGTGTGTGAGCTATGTGGCACCCTGTAGTTTTACCTTCTAACCTGAAATTATGACCATTTTTCCTTTCATGCCAGTAGGACAAGTATGCCTTTGGTAAATTATCATTTGAAAATTTTATATTTTATTTTTATTATATTTTTAAGCTTAGTTGCCCCACTTTTAAAAAATTAATTTTTTTCAAATTACCTCATGAACATAGTTTCCTTCCTTCCTTCCTCCCTCCCTCCCTCTTTCCTTCACTATTCCCCTTGTCAGTACTCTTCTTCTCCTCAGATGAGATGGGCCCTCACATATCCTTCAGTTCATCATTCATGTGAGGGCCAAGATGAATCTCATAATTATGTCCTCATATAAGTAAACTTTGCATGGAGAAGACCAACTGCTTGGAGCATCCCTCTGCCTTTGATGTCACTGAGCACAAAACCAATGCAAAGGGGCTTCCAGGTCTCTCCAGGTGACTCTGTGAGTTATAAGCCAAAGTGCCTGGAATTAACAATAGTCCAACACTTCCTATTTCCAGAATTAAAACAGTTCATGAATGATGGCAGGCAACACATAGTGAGAAGTCTTCTGTGACCATAGTCATTTTGAGAACTGAATACTTTAAACTAATGCTGTCCATTAGAACCTTCAGGGTTTTGTAGTTTGTATGTGTTATGCAATGGTAACTTTCCACATCTAGCCCTTTACTGCTTAAAATGTGGTTAAGTGTGATATAGAAATTAAGATATTAGTTTAAACATAAATAAGTACATGTGGTTAGTAACCACTGTCTGTGGTCCTGTACTTTTTTTTCCTTTATTTTTTATTTCTTCAAGTTACATCTCAATCGCAGTCCCCTCCCTATTCCCCCTCCAGTCCCACCCTCCCACCCTCAACCCCCCATCCTCTTCCCTTTTTTTTTTCTTTTAAGTTTAAGGTATATCTTATTTCCCCCTATAGTTTCTCCTTTCAGTCCAACAAATGGCTCTTTCTCTTATAATAATAAATACAATACAGTACAACAAAGGTAATTAGGCCACAGTTATGAGGGTTATATGGCTTAACGTACATTCCCAATGACCAGTCCATATGTATTTGGTACCTGACTTTAACATCCTACTATCTAAACATCTCCATGAGTTTAAAGTTCTATATCTGACTCAACATTCATACTAATTGCAACACAATTTTAAAAGTATCTTCTTAGATGTATACCACTCTCTTGACTCCTAAACAACTCAAAATTTAATTATGAGACTTTATCTATCTGTTATTCAATCACCTCAGAGACCTGAGAGGTATAAATATATCTGATTTTATAGGAAGTACAGGGTCTGCAGCTTCCCAAAGTAAGAAATGACATACCAGTGGCTGCCTGGACAGTTCCCATTTTCTCTCCATACATTACAGCATCGATCGCTCTTCAGTCGTTTGGCCCCGTTTCTCTGACAGACATTGATTGTAGCGCAGGGGTTATGAAGGACTTACCTACCCTGTCTTGGCAGAGCTAGGCTGTCGACTTACCTGCTTCCAGGTTTTGTCCTTTTTGGACAGCATTCTGTCTACAGTTGGAGCAAGGGGCTTTTCCTACCAAGAGATAGGCTTGCGACTAATTCAATCATCTCCGACTGGAGATTCTTCGATGCTCATCTTCTACTTGGAGGAGAATAGGGGGTGCTGTCAGGAGTTGATATGTCTTAATATAAAAAAAATCTAAAGTTACAAAAACATCTTTGAATGCCATATTCTGCAGATCTCTTAAGATTTTTGAAGAGGCCCTATCTATCTCTTATATTAGGGTAAGCAGATGTTGCTTGTCTCTTAGCAGGTTTATTTCTGATTAGCTTAGCAAGTAACTATAATAGGCTGTCATAGTACCTAACAGAATGACTGGCTTGCATAACCATTAGTTTGCATTTCTTAATTATCCTAAACCGTTCATGACAGTTAGTAATAAAAGGCCGAAACATCATATTTCATTTTTTTTCTTTACCTCCTTATCCTTCCATCCCATTTCTCTGGGGTGGGGTGTCCTTATATAACAGTCCCTCACCTCAGTTGAGAGGTCGTTTGAGGGCCAAGAGCCTCTTCATTCTTTGGGGATCTATGAAGCAGTACCATCAGTGAAAAGTGTCTCGTTGCCTGGGAGAGAGAACTACTAAACAAACAAATCAATAAGCATACAATAGATAAAAAAGACTAACAAATAGAAAAAATATAACTAATATATAAAAAATAACTAAAAATTAAAAATTAAAAATAAGAAGTCTATGTCCAGGTTCCCTTTGGTGTGTTAGTTGTAGTATTGATACCTTCTACTATATAGCTAAAATCCTACTATAAGTGAATAGATGCCATATGTGTCCTTCTGAGTCTGGGTTAGTTCACTCAGGATGAGCTTTTCTAGTTCCATCTATTTGGCTGCAAATTGCATTATTTCATTGTTTCTGATAGCTGAATAATATTCCATTGTGTAGATGTACCACAGTTTTTTAACCCATTCTTCGGTTGAGGGACATCTGGGTTGTTTCCAGTTTCTAGCTATTGCAAATAAGGCTGCTATAAACATAGATGAGGATTCTTCCTTATGATTCTGTGAAGAGGCATTTGGGTGTATACCCAGAAGAGGTATGGCTGGGTCCTGAAGCAGAGCTACTCCAAGTTTTCTAAGATACCGCCAGACTGACCTCCATAGTGGTTGCACAAGCCAGCACTCCCACCAGCAATGGAGTAGGGTTCCCCTTTCTCCACACCCTCGCCAGCGTGTGCTGTCATTTGAGTTTTTGATCCTAGCCATTCTGACAGGTGTGAGATGGAATCTCAGAGTCATCTTGAGTTGCATTTCTCTGATGATTAAGGATGTTGAGCATTTCTTCAAGTGTCTCTCAGCCATTAGGGATTCCTCCTTTGTGATTTCTCTATTTAGCTCTGTCCCCCCTTTTTTGATTGGATTATTTGGTTTCTTGGCATTTAATTTCTTGAGTTCTTTGAGGATTTTGGATATTAGCCCTCTGTCAGATGTGGGGTTGGTGAAGATTTTCTCCCAGTCTGTAGGCTGACGTTTTGTTCGAATGACAGTGTCCTTTGCCTTACAGAAGCTTTTCAGTTTCATGAGGTCCCATTTATTGATTGTTGATCTCAAGTCCTGAGCTGTTGGTGTTCTGTTCAGGAAGTTGTCGCCTGAGCCAATTAGTTCGAGGGTTTCTCCAACTTTATCTTCTAGTAGATTTAGTGTGACTGGCCTTATGTTAAGGTCTTTGATCCACTTGGACTTAAGTTTTGTACAAGGTGATAAGTATGGGTCTAGCTTCATTCTTTTACAAATGGACATCCAGTTGGACCAGCACCATTTGTTGAAGATGCTGTCCTTCTTCCATTGTGCCGTTTTGGTCTCTTTGTCAAAAATTAGGTGGCCATAAGTGTGTGGGTCTATTTCTGGATCTTCAATTCGATTCCATTGATCTACTGGTCTGTTTCTATACCAATACCATGCTGTTTTTACAACTATTGCTCTGTAGTACAGCTTGAACTCTGGGATGGTAATACCTCCAGATATTTTTTTATTGTACAGGATTGATTTAGCTATTCTGGGCTTTTTGTTGTTCCATATGAAATCGAGACTAGCTCTTTACAAGTCTATAAAAAATTGTGTTGGTATTTTGATAGGAATTGCATTGAATCTATGTATTGCTTTTGGTAGGATGGCCATTTTTATTATGTTGATCCTACCTATCCATGAGCATGGGAGATCTTTCCATCTTCTAAAGGCCTCTTCCATTTCTTTCTTCAAGGGCTTGAAGTTCTTGTTGTACAGGTCCTTTACTTGCTTGGTTAGAGTTACCCCCAGGTATTTTATGTTGTTTGTGGCTATTGTGAAGGGAATTGTTTCCCTTATTTCTTTCTCAGCCCTTTTGTTTGTTGTATAAAGAAGGGCTTCTGATTTTTTTGAATTAATTTTGTATCCAGCCACTTTGCTGAAGGTGTTTATCAGCTGTAAGAGTTCGCTTATGTATACTATCATATCATCTACAAATAGGGATAATTTGACTTCTTCGTTTCCAATTTGTATCCCCTTGATCTCCTTTAGTTGTCTTATTGCTCTAGCAAGAACTTCAAGTACTATATTGAAGAGATATGGTGAAAGTGGACATCCTTGTCTTGTCCCTGAGTTTAGAGGAAATGCTTCAAGTTTCTCACCATTTATTTTGATGGTTGGCCACTTGCCTGCTGTATATTGCCTTTATTATTTCTAGGTACAGCCCTTGTATGACCGTTCTCTCCAGAACTTTTAGCATGAAGGGGTGTTGAATTTTGTCAAATGCTTTTTCTGGTGAGATTATCATGTGGTTTTTTTCTTTCATCTTGTTTATATGGTGAATGACGTTGATAGATTTTCGTATGTTGAACCATCCCTGCATTCCTGGGATGAAGCCTACTTGATTGTGGTGTATGATACTTTTGATGTGTTCTTGAATTCGGTTTGCTAGTATTTTATTAAGTATTTTTGCATCTATGTTCATGAGGGAGATTGGTCTGAAGTTCTCTTTCTTTGTTGGGTCTTTGTGTGATTTAGGAATCAGGGTGATTGTGGCCTCGTAGAATGAGTTTGGCAATGTTCTTTCAGATTCTATTTGGTGAAAGAGTTTGAAAAGTATTGTTGTTAGCTCCTCTTTGAAGGTCCGGTAGAATTCCATGCTAAAGCCATCTGGCCCTGGGCTTTTTTTGGTTGGGAGATTTTTAATGACTGTTTCTATTTCCTTAAGGGTTATAGGGCTGTTTAATCTGTTTATCTGATCTTGATTTAGCTTTGGTAGGTGGAATCTATCAAGAAAATTGTCCATTTCACTTAAGTTTTCAAATTTGGTGGAGTATAGATTTTTAAAGTAGGATCCAAATATTCTCTGGATTTCCTCAATGTCTGTTGTTATTTCACCCTTTTCATTTCTGATTTTGTTGATTTGTGTTTTCTCTCTCTGTCTTTTAGTTAATTTGGCTAAGGGTCTGTCTATTTTGTTGATTTTCTCAAAGAACCAACTCTTGGTTTCATTGATTCTTTGTATAGTTCTTTTTGTTTCTAAGTTGTTGATTTCAGCCCTAAGTTTGATGATCTCCTGCCTTCTGCTCCTCTTGGGAGTGTTTGCTTCTTTTTTTTTTCCAATTCACCCAGTTTAGCTGTTAATTTGCTAATATGAGCTGTCACAATTTTCTTTTTGAAGGCACTTAATGCTATGAAATTTCCTCTTAGCACAGCTTTCATTGTGTCCCATAGGTTTGGGTGTGTTGTGTCTTCATTTTCGTTGGATTTTAAGAAGTCTTTAATTTCCTTCTTTATTTCTTCCCTGACCCAGTAGTCATCCAGTAAAGAGTTGTTCAATTTCCATGTGAGTGTAGACTTTCTGTTGATTCTTTTGCTATTGAAGTCCAGCTTTATTCCATGGTGGTCTGATAAGATACAAGGCGTTATTTCAATTTTCTTGTATCTGTTGAGGCTATCTTTGTGTCCAACTATATGGTCGATTTTGGAGAAGGTTCTGTGAGGTGCGGAGAAGAAGGTGTATTCTTTTGTGTTTGGGTGAAACGTTCTGTAGATATCTGTTAGGTCCATTTGGTTCATGATCTCTGTTAGGCTCATTATTTCTCTGGCTTCTGTCTTGATGATCTCTCCATAGTTGTGAGTTTGGTGTTGAAGTCTCCCACTATTAAAGTGTTTGGATCGATGTGCGATTTAAGTTTTAGAAGCGTTTCTTTTATAAATGTAGGTGCCTTTGTATTTGGGGCATAGATGTTCAATATTGAGATGTCCTCTTGGTGGATATTTCCTTTAGTGAGTTTGTAATGCCCTTCTCTGTCTTTTTTTATTAACTTCAATTGGAAGTCTATTTTGTTTGATATTAGGGTGGCTACTCCAGCTTGTTTCCTGGGTCCATTTGCTTGGAAGACCTTTTCCCATCCCTTTACTCTGAGGTAGTATTTATCTTCAATTGTGAGATGTGTTTCTTGTATACAGCAAAAAGATGGGTCTTGTTTACGGATCCAGTCTGTAAGTCTGTGTGTTTTTATTGGCGAGTTGAGTCCATTGATGTTGATGGATATTAGTGACCAGGGGTTGTAACCGAACTTTTAAGTTATTATTTAACACTTATTTATTTATTAC
>CAJQZJ010032362.1:4765918-4808582 GCA_907164525.1 Lophiomys imhausi | reverse complement strand
TTTACTAAATCTAATTTATCTAACTCCTACAAGTGGTTGTTATTTCCCATTATTTTGGTATAGCTGGCTGTCTTGTGTTTCTCTTTTGTTTAGTTGCTGTGGAGGTTTCTATTTCCTCTGTTTTCTTGGGTGTAGTTATCTTCTCTGGGTTGGAATTTTCCTTCTAGGATCTTCTGTAAGCCTGGGTTTGTGAGGAGATATTGTTTGAATTTGATTTTGTCATGGAATATCTTGTTTTCTCCTTCTATGTTGATAGAGAGTTTTGCTGGGTATAGTAGTCTGGCTGGGCACCTCTGTTCTCTCAGGGCTTGTAGGACATCCATCCAGGCCCTTCTAGCTTTTAAAGTTTCTGAGGAGAAGTCAGGTGTGATTCTGATGTTTCTGCCATTTTATGTGACTTGGCCTTTTTCTCTTACAGCTTTTAATATCCTTTCTTTGTTCTCTACATTTGGAGTTTCTATTATTATGTGACGAGAAGAGTTTCTTTTCTGATCTAATCTGTTTGGTGTTCTGTAAGCCTCTTGGATTTTTACTGGCATCTCTTTCTTTAGGTTTGGGAAGTTCTCTTCTATGATTTTGTTGAAGATATTTCCTGGACCATGGAGTTGGGAGTCTTCTCTTTCCTCTATGCCTATAATTCTTAGGTTCCATCTTTTCATTGAGTCCTTGATTTCTTGGATGTTGTGGGTGAGAGACTTTTTATCCTTCTCGTTTTCTTTGGATGTTGTACTGATTTCTTCCATCGAATCTTCCATGCCTGAGATCCTGTCTTCCATCTCTTGCATCCTATTTTTCATACTCACATCCATAGTTCCTGTTCCCTTCTCTTGATTCTCCATTTGCTCTTTTAACTCTGACTGTGTTTTCTTTATTGTTTCCATTTCTATTTTCATGTCTTGAATGGTAGTGTTCGTTTTGTACATTTCCTTCTCCAGTTTGCTTGTTTTTTTTCTGGAGATCTTTCATTGCTTTATCCTTTTCCTGTTCAAGCTGGGTCACCTTGGCTTAGAGCTCTTTAATGATGTTATTCATTGTTTTGACTTGTAGAATTGTGGCGTCCTTGAATTCCTTCATAGTTTTAAGTTCTTCTTGAAGGGACTTTATCACTTTCCATTATGTAGAATTGTCATCGTTTTCATGTGTTTCAGTTGTAGTGAGGTGGTTCGGGCTGGACGGAATAGCGTTGCTTTCTTTTGTTGGAGACATTTCGCTCTGTTTTTTTTTTTTTTTTGTCTCTGGCCTCTGTCCATGAGGAATTTTTTTTTTTTTTTTGCTGTCTTCTGGACTTGGGTCCAAAGGGAGCACTGTGGTGTGGGAGTTGCCTTACTCCACCCCTATAAGGAGAGTCATTCAATCCCTCCTCCCATGTGGGGACCCAATTAATTCAGGTGGCGGAGCTGTGCACAAGTAAGCTCTGATTCCCAGCTGGAATGGCCCTTACTAGTACAAAAGTTTGATATAGGACAGTTTCAAATATCTCACAGTTTGCCCGGGGTTGGTTCCTGTAAGGGGTAAATCTGCAGTTCAGCTCCAATAGCCTTGTCGCTCCCGAGGCTTGAAAGCTGGCCTGTGACGTCACAGACTGGGATGTGAAGGCACTTTGCAGTGAAGCTACTTCACTTCCAAGGGTCGCAACCTTTCCCAGATAATTGGATCGTCTGTGTGAGATCTGGGAGTGCCCAGCAGGGTGGGGATTATCTCTGCGTGGTTTCTGAATCTGCCAGCTGAGTATTAGGTTGGAACTTACCGGGTATTTCTCCTTTTGGGGGGATGGGTTATCCCGATTCCCGGGTCCAGAGGCTTCCTAGTGTGTCCGAGAGTTGGAAGGGGCATCCTGCCCAGGCATCTTCCGTGGTCCCTGTGTAGCTGGGTGAGATTTAGAAGGGGTTGTGCCCTTTGTACAGCGTCCTGCAACACTTGCCGCCTTGTGACTGTTGACCCCGAATTCAAAATACGTCCGTGCTGGCCGCTGCCATCTTGGATCCCCTGGTCCTGTACTTTTTAAGGTGTTTAGTGGAAGTTTCCTACAGCTTTGCATTCACTGCAGACAAGATCGACCAGAGTTTGTTCTGGCTGGAGGGATGGTTCAGTAGTTGTGAGTACATACTGCTCTTATAGAGGATGTGGGTTTGGTTTCCAGGACCCAAATGGTGGCTCACATTCATCCCTAACTCCAGTTTCAGGGGATCTGACATCCTCTTCTGACTTTCAAGTGCATCTGCCATGTACATGATTCACATACATATACTCAGGCAAAATTATCATACTCATAAAAATAGATATTGAAAAATTAAAGTCCATGTGACCTTATTTATTGTATACCTAACTTCTCTCCATTTCCAGATTGTCATAGCTGCAGTTATTGACAGTAGTCATCTAAAAGATAGTTCTGAGTTGTTTTTTAATTTTCTGTTTAATCACTTGTTATAATATCTATGCTCTTTCTCCTTGTCTTAGGTTTCTAACCTGTGATGAAATACCATGATCAAGGCAGCTTGGAAAACACAGAGTATACAATTCCATAGCATAGTCCATCACTGAGGGAAGTCAGGGCAGGAAGCTGGAGGCAGGAGCTGATTCTGAGGCCGCCTTAGAGAGAAGCTGCGTACTGGCTTGCACATGGTTTGCTCAGCCTGCCTTCTGACATCACTAAGGACCACCAGCTCGGGGTGGGGGAGCACTGCCCACAGTGAGTTGAGCCCCTTCTATCCCATCAATTATTCACAAGCAATCCCATGGAAGCGTTTCTTAATTTCCAAAATGACTAGGTGATATGAGATTGATATAAAACTAGCCAGCACACCTTCTAAGATCCCGTCAGTGTTTTAATGCCTTTCTATGTATTTAGGTTCAAAATATATTTCTAGCTGAAGAGTGCAGTTTATAAAACTCTGGGCTCCATCTCATTTACTGGTGACTATAATAGACCTGAAATTCTCTTCCCTTTCTTTCCATTTTGCTAAACAAGATTAAAGCAAATTTTAATTTTTTTATAAAGTAGATATAAATATTTAAAAAGATGGATGATGGTTTATGTTGTTATTAAGACAATCATTCCTTTGTCAGTGCCGAATTTATGAGTTTTCTTAAAGTTTTGGCCTTTAAAAAGCTTGATTCTAAAATACTGCCTGAAGCAAATTCTTCAATAAAACAATATTATGCATAATAATATATATGTATATATAAAACATTATATAAAATTCTCCCTACACAGATACACACACACACACACACACACACACACACACACACACACACATCCAAGAAACCAAATCACAAGAATAATCATGTCATTTTATAATTTGGAATGTTTAAAGGAAAAACAGCTAGATTTTCAATTCTGTTCTCCATAGAAAAGTTTGAATTTTTTCTTTTTCATTTGAGTGTGCTGTGAGTGAGTATGCTTCAAAGGCCTCATTGGATCCATAGCCTCTTGAAATATAAACCAGAAGAAACTGGAAAAGAAGTACAAAGTATATTAAATTTTTTTTACTCGCACTTTGAGTCACTTTATTATCTTTTAGGCCTTGGGAAAAGAGCTGTGTCTTTGTTTTCACACGGTGTTAAAGCAGATATTTCATTATAGACTCCAAGGGGCCAGGACCAAGTTAATTGCTCTGAACTACATAGAAATGTCTTGGTCCCTTTGGGCTCCAACAGTGGGAGGCTCTGTATCTTCCCTCTCCCCGCCATTTTAAAGAGGCAGAACATAAACACCAGCTTTTCCAGCCCATATACGAAATAAGCTCTCAGAATGATCTGTAAATGCTCGCAGGCAAGAAGACCTTTATGTGCAAGAGCTGCAGCAGCGGGAAGGTCAGTGCACTTGGCAGCTGCATTTGAAACTCACTGTGCAAAGTCCACCAAATGATTTACTTCCTGGTGTCTACAAATGAGCAAAACCTCATCTTTAATTTTTGACTCTTCAGTAGTGATATCATTTCTAGTCTGTGTCCGTTGCTTGTCATGTTGTTTGTGATGGAGAAAGCTTATCTGCATTCATTTCCTAGACCATTGCTTTGGCACCTTCAAGGTTTTATCCAAGCATGACTTTTTATGACCGCGAGGAAATTGCAGTGATAAAAGATGCATCACCAATTTTCAAGCCCATTTCTTTTTGTGGAATCATCTCTCAGCCTCTCTTAACAGAGTGATGGAGAGAAGCACAGGTCTTTTCTTTTCCTCCTCCTCCTCCTCCTCCTCCTCCTCCTCCTCCTCCTCCTCCTCCTTCTTTAACTGTATTCATTTTTAAAAGAGCTTTGTTTTGGTCAATAAGACATACAACTGTGGAAACAAGGCCAACACAAACTTTATGGTGTTTTTGCACTGAACATCTAACTACCCTTGATTAGATGTGAAACAGGGCTGGCCCACCATTTTATATCCCTTAAAATTGGTTTCAGAGGAATTGGTTGTAATGGAAATGTCAGACCCTTTAAATATCGAACCTTTAAATATCATACAGGCATATGGTTGTGGATGTAACTTTGCCCATTCTTAGATTCTAGCATGCCAAAATGTCACAGCTAAAGGAAGAAGTAAGGGAGGGAAGTGGACTATTGCTCAGGGATACACGATGGAAACAGCTCGATATGGTGAGGGGATGAGGTTGCTTGCCTCATGCTTTGCATGAGCATCATCTTTTCTCTAAAAGTCACAGGCAGTGTACAGTTTGCAGGGCAATGGAGGCCGTGGACGGATGATCATGGCTCAAAAGTTGTTTCTTCCACCTGACTCCTTCCCATACTCAGAGGACTTCCTTTTCTTGAAATAAGCTAACTGTCAGCATAGCTCTTTAAAAATAGGTTCAGGGAGCATGCTCTTTGTGGGAGAAATCAAGTCTGTTTATGCCTTGTATATTCCATATGACCTTAGTTGGGTTTCCATTGCTGTGGCAAAACACAATGACCAAAGCACCTTGGAGAGAAAAGGGTTTATTTCAGTTTACAGCTTTCAGGTCATATGCCATCACTGAGGGAAGTCAGGACAGGATCCTGGAGGCAGGAACTGATGCTGAGACTGTGGAGGGGTGCTGTTTACCGGTTTGCTCCTCATGGCTTGCTCAACCTGATTTCTTATAGAACTGCAGACCACTTGCTCAGGGATGGCCCCACTCGCAATGGGCTAAGATTTCCTTCATCCATGATTAATCAAGAAAATGTCCCCACAGACTTTCCTACAGGCCAATCGGATGGAGGGAGGCATTTTCTGAACTGCAGTTCCTTTTCCCAGATTACTCCATCTTATGTTAACTAGACACACCACAATAACAATGACAGCAATAGCTAGGACACATACTAAATACAACATTTATTTAATTGCATTGCATTCTTCTGACTACTGGGAATGGGACAGGGCTTGGAAGACACAGGATCTAGTCACACAGTGTTCTACAACTAGCTGTATGGCTCTGAGAAAGCCACTCAAATTCTCCTCGGAGCAGTATAATAGTGTGAACTCATTACTTCATGGCAACCCAAGGGCATGATCACCCAAAATTTCTTGAAAATATAAAAATCAAATGAACATAACAAAACTGGCATGCACAGAGGAACATTCAAGTAAGGTAAAGAGATGTTTTAGCAAGTTTAAGTATGGTTGAGACACTTGCTTCAAATGGGGATATAAAAAAAGGAAAAAGCAAATGTGTCTATATTACACCTGAGGCCTTTGAAAGTCCTAAAACTGTAGTGTCTTTAATGCTGTGGAGCTGCAGAGATGAACTTGCTACATCCTGTGTAGTTTGGAAGTCTAATGTTACATGGGGCTGCAAAACTCTGCCAGACAAATAAAAACTTAGGGTGGCAATATTAGTCTTAGATCATGGATATAGTAAAATATGAATGATATGGCATTTCCTATAGGGAGAAAGTATTTTAAAGTCAGTTTGTATAATGAACTGGCCGGAGTATATTTTCTCATCAGTTTGGAGTTCTTTTGTCATTCAGTAGAGATTTTTCTTAAAGGGAAAGTTACATGGAGCACTCATGTGATAGGAGTCATCTTGGTTTTCTTAGTGTGCATACATGTGCATGTGCACACACACACACACACACACACACACACACACATGCACACACCACACAAATAACTAAGTAAAACAAAAGAAGCTAGTACTTAGCAGGCAACTGCCACAATGATGAGCTCATCATTGTTAAAGTTCAGCTATTGTGTGAGTTGCCCATCATTTTACAAATAAAGAAACAGGGTTTTGAGTTCAGTAGCTACCTGGTGAGGGTTGAATTAACTGTGCTATACCTTTTCCCAAGGCTTATAAGCCTTTAAGGACACCTGTGTTTTCACAAACTGTGGTCTATTGAAAGTCTCTGTGGCCAAATAATTTGGAGAAATAGTACATGTCATAACTCCTTCTTAGATATTTGTTCTAATAAAGGACAAAAGGCTTGGTGAGTTCATAATGTTTTCCTTTATATAACCATGAAGTAAACATTTTCCCCAAGTATATTAACACTCGAGGAACATGACTGAAGAACAGATCTCAGAGGTCGTGTCTGCCCTTCCAGTTTCATGTGCGCTTGTTCAGCAATAGTCTTGTTGTCTCAGGTGAATGGGGGATGAGGCGTGAGTTCTTTTTCTGATTATGTAATTTTGTTCATGAAAATTTACTTTATTGTTTCGTTTTATTATAACAAAAACTCCTATTAGAAAGGAAATGCCTAAACATTGAGTCAGTTTCCCTGTGTAATATAGAATTTCCTCAGCCATCAAATCACTGAACTGTTTCATGGACACTTCTGTGGCTAGTGAGGTCATTAATTGAGTGCTTCCATAAGTCAGTCTGAATAGATTTATACAAATGAGAAGAGAAACATTTAATTGTACACTGCTCATCTCAAAATGTGGGGAGACACTGAAGAGTATAAAATTCTGAAGATTTATTGGCAGCACGGGGACTATAGTTAATGATAAGTTATTCTATTCTTGGTAATAGCTAAGTGTGTGGATTTTAAATACCCTCACACTAAGAAATGACAAGGATGTCAGATGATAGACTTGCTAATTGGCTACATGTAGTCATTCCATGGTAAGTCAAACTATCATGCTGTGCAGCATAAATGTATACAACTTACTGAAAAGCAAAGAAGAACAGAAGAGCATTACATTTATTGAATTTATTTATTCATTCCATAACTATAAGAAAAGACTATTTTTTTGTTTTTATTTTTGGTGCTGTTGCTTTGCCTTTTACTAGAACTAAATCCAGAGCTTTACAAAAGCTAGATCAAAGCTGGACTACCAAGATTTACCCAGCCCTGTACTAAAGCCATAAATCATTGCTACTAATATTTCTAGTTTGTTGATAGAGAAGACGGATCACACACCCAGTGGATAATCTAGATGGGATTGAAACATTTGTCCTACCTCCTCCAAATGGCTACTTTTTAACAATCATAGTAAATGTCTCAGATGAGTTAAGGAAGGATAATTATGATGATATTGATGCTGATGGCCATATTCACTGATGGCTGCCAAGCCCTTTCTATGTTCCAAACACTGTATTAAATACTTTGTATGTATTTTGCCATTTAATTTCTACACTGTCTCTATATAATATCTGCCATTATCACCATAATTTTACTTGGTAATAAATTAACTTATAGACACTGTCTTCCTCAAGGCCGCCATGCTTACTGACTAGCAGAGGATATAGATCCAAGTCTTTGACAGATTAAGCTATTTAAAGGTACAAACAATTAGGCCACAGAACTTGGATAGCAGGTGTTGAGTAGGAAGTTGGGAGTAGTCTGCACTAATTCCATAATGAAACATTATGCTATTAGAGCAAGGACTATTGATTTGTTACCTGAACACTGTGGCTCTGCCGAACCTGGGGAAGGAGTTATACCGATGCACCCATCTTCAGGGATTTGAGGCTTTCCTGAGCAGTGGTGCTTGTGGATTCACCTGGTCTGAGGTAAGCAATGAGTGCTTTCAGGCAAGTCATGCTCCCACATAAAGTGACAGAATGACCACTTGCCAAATCACTGTTCAGCCTTTTCTTCAATTATCAAGGTGGAAGGCTCTTAGCCACATGTGACCAGCAAAATGAAGCTTTTGATTCAAAAACAATTACCCGTCGCTTGTCAAACCAGTCTTTTTCAGTCCAGAGAAAGCAGCAGAAGTAGGCAATACTTTTCTGGCTGTCAGAGGAGAATAAGGCCAGAGACCCAGCATAACATTGTAAAGTGGGACTCAGGAGCCATGCTGTCTAGACCCTTCAGCAAACAGAAGACTAGTGGGATGGTACACATGCACAGATTTCAGGCCATCTCCTGACATGGGCTGTATTTACTAATGTTGTAGAGTTGTGCAACAAATGACTACCATCCATACTGTGAGCTAGAGCAAAAGCCTCTTTAGAGATCTGAGTTGGCTCATTCCTGTTGACACAACCTCAAGTAAAAACCTTCCAAGAATGTTCTAGAACTTGGGGAGGATTTTATTATTTGAATACTATACCAACAGGAAACTTTATAAGGTTGAACATCTAACCTTTCTCACTATGAATAATCTTTATCAGCTTGGATGAACAAAACGGCACAAAACCTGCCCACTAAGCTGAAGGGAATCCTCTATATTGTGAGTTCATTCTGAAAGAGGCATTGTGCCAGGAGCCTCTGCACCTGATCTGTGGAGAAGAGCCACAGTGTTCCCACCTGCAGCAAGGAATAACAATGCCTGTTTCTCAAAGTCAGGGAGAAACAGATACAAAAGAAAAACACAGTCCAGACACTCCCTTTAGTGAAGCAGATTACTGTGGGTTGTAGCACTTTCTCATGCCAAGGTGTGAGAATGAAGGAAACTGAATGAAACATAACATTGGGCATGATGATTGCCATCTGTGGCATGAGATATGAGTCAACTTACACCAATAGTTTAATAAAGGATGCACTAAGCATGTAGGATATGATGTGTCTCAGACATACATGCATGGGAGGGCTTGTACTCAAAACTATCTCCTTGGAAAGATCTTTGAGATAGACATGCAGTCATTCATTATCAGAGCATTATATTCTTTATAGATTATTTGTATGTATTGCAAGCATCTGCTTCTCTATTGAATGTATCTTCTCTAGAAGAGGAACACAGCTCCATTCAGTATACACCCTAATGCCCAGAAGAGTTTACATGACATAGTAGGCACTCAGTAAACATTTATTAAATAAACAAATAGTCTATGAGGACTATTTCATGCATAATCATAACTCTCAAGATGATTCAAAAGATATAATATTTATAAAAGTAGCTTATAAGCCATTATATTATAAAAAGCTGATTGATGATTGTGGCCACTAAAATCTCTGGCTTTACCATTATAATTTGCTTTATTAACTCAAGAAAGAGAAGACCTACCTAGTTATCTGCTTATAATATTTGGTCATGTGTTTCCACTTTGGATTTAGAAACTTTAGAACTAGTTCAAACACTGACTAATTTGATATGATTACCTCTGGTTAGCACAGAATGGTAATTAAGTCTACAATTATATGTTCAGATTTTCATATCTTTCCTGTATGTGCATTTTGACAGTAATTGAACAAGGCACCACTTGCAATATCCACTCTGAAATTGTTTCACAATATTTCATTATAGGCCAGATTAATTTGTTAAACTCACAGAGCAAATGAAAACTTCAACATTGATCTAATTAATCTAACTGTGGGATTTTCCTGCTAATAGGCCTCAGCAGGGCAAGCCCAAAGGTTGGGCAAAGTTTGGTGGAGTGTCTAGAAAGATTAGGCATGTAACAGGATGGAGGAGAGCTTGGCAGAGCTTTGGTTTTGCTTCGAGATATTATTTTTTCTCATTAAATACCATATATTTCCAGAGAATCAGTAATGGGAGAATGAATAAGACTTGATGGGATGTGTATTTGAATCTCAAAAAGACTTAAGGTATTTCTCTTTATCTATCTTCTCCATCTCTCTCTATATCTCCCTTTCTTCCTCTCCCTCTCTCAATTTATATATGTTTTAGAATGAAGTGTAATGCCTTAGTGGGGACTGACCTTTTGAAACTCCACAGTTCTTTACAAAAAAAAAAAATCTTGTGTGTCTTGAAGAGAGTAAGTAAATTGACTTCTCATTCACTGTGATATAAACTAGAACCACAAACTACAGAAGCATTCAGTATCAGATCCATTTGAGTAAAAGTGCTCTCTCTTGTTAATTAAGAAAGAAAGCCACTCTCATTGGGTGACTAGTCTCCTTATGTGTCCATTAGCTCTGCCATTATAGGTGTACTAATTCATTTGCATTCCACCATTCAACAAATGCAGATGATCTATAATAATGAGCCAAAGACTATTATAAATGCTGAGGACACCATGGAGAGCAAGACATCTGCTTTCCAGGTGTCTCTGTCTGGATTTGTATCACTGCAAATCACAGAGATTCAGAGAAACTTTAGGGACTCTGGGTACTTTGCAAAATCATACTAACATTTTCTACAATTTTAACGTGTGGAAGCAGCTAACTTCCATTAGAGTCCCAAAGGGATTCAGGATTCACAAAACCCCAAAACCACACATCTACATGATTTAACTTTGTAAATTTAGATAACTCACATTTTCTCACTATGTTGTAAGAAGTAATTTGTAAAGACTTATTAAAGAGAAAGAAAGAAAATACACAGATCCAGTGTGCCCTTCTGTATGATTCTTTCAATGGTGATATTTGCATGATCTTAGGACCAGTTACAGCCAGGTATGTAGACTTTATATCCCATTCCTGACACCTAATAAAGACATGACAGCAAATGGATCCTGTTAGTTGAATTTTCACTTCCATACTTGCATTAGTAAGGTCCACATCACATCACATGGAGAGAGGAACATAACGTTCTTGACTTGGAGTAGAGCTGGTGACTTTGGTCCCTGGGATGATGCCTAGTGCCTCCATCTGGCAGAGTAATGAGCACTGAGCAGTAAGTGGTAACTCTCTAGGGAGGATGCTTCAAACACGCTTGAGCCTCAGGCCCTTCCTCAGTAAGGGCATGTCCACAGTTGGTGAAAAAGAGTAGGCCAGGAAAGGAGATAAAGAGGTCAGGTTCCTAGATGCTTCAGTCTGTCATTTTAGAGTCCAGCTCTCAGTGCCTAGCCTCAAGATAGTTCGGAATAACAGACACATCCACTGCTGAGGGCAGTCCCAATCAATTGTAAGCTTCAGTAGAAATGAACACTAATTTTTTATAGTATTTAAAAGTCCTTATATAACTGTACTTAACACACTGAGTGTGTGTTGCTCTGAGTTGTTGAATAAAAGCTTGGATTTTATATGAAAGGGAGGAAATATTGGGAAAGAATGAGTGTGTGAGGAGGAGAGAAGAGGAGGGAGAGAGGGAAAGACAGAAAGAGGGAGTAAGGGAGGGAGAGAGGTTTAGAGCGAGAAAGAGACGGAGAGAGAGGAGGAGAGAGACGAGAGGAGGAAAGAGGAGAGAGAGATAAGAGAGAGAACAGTAAAGAGAGAAAGAAAGAGAACAACAGAGAGAGAGAATAGCAGGGAGATAGATGATAGATAGATAGATAGATAGATAGATAGATAGATAGATAGAACAGCAGAGCACTCTCTGTAGCTGATTTTGGAGTTGTCCAACATGTTTGAGCATAGTGTCCACAGTGGGCTCTTATTGGTACATCTGCAGGTGTAGAAGAAACCAGTGAATCAACTTTTCAAACGCCTTAAAGTGAGAAAAATCTTTAAGTTCACTCTATTAAGAAAATAAAAAATCCTGTATTATTGATAAGTTATCACTCCCAGGGGAATAGGTACATGTGTGCATATTAGATTCTCCTAGAGATTGCTTACACACCAATTTACCTGACCTGGAAGAAGCTTTGGGAAGGTGTTCTCTCATGGTGTTGAAAGGGTCAGCAGAACTGGTTTATTTTGAGTCCAATTTCTGTCATTTAATTTATGTTGAAGGGAAATTATTTAACCTTCTGTGTCATTGTTTTCTCATCTGTAAAATGATTAAGACTAATTCTCACATTCTGACTGAAGTTGAATAAGATGAATTAGCCTGGTGACAAAGCAAAAAATGTTGAGATACCAAACATTGGCTGACACCACTAGAATTAGAATGAATATCAGAATCAGAACTGCTTGTCACTTTTTAAAATTATGTTTTACTTTTGATATTTTAATATAATTACATTATCTCTCCCTTTTCTTTTCTCCTTCTAAATCTTCCCACACACCTCTTCTTGCTCTCTTTCAAACAGATTACCTCAATAACTGTTGCTGCATGCATATATGCATACCTACATACATATATGTCCTAAATATAGTCTGCTCCATCTGTATAATGTTACTCATATATGTATTTTCAGGATTGCCTGTTGGATAACTAGTTGGTGAGATTTTTCCCTGGGAAAGACTATTTCTTGTCACCTTTAAAGGAAGAAGAGGCAAGTGTGATGGACAACTTCAGCCAAACACATCTATGTCCCCTTATTTCTAGTTCCCAGCACAACAGCATTAAGTCCCCAAAGCAGCCCCATATGAGGGATATCATTCCTGATTCGTAGAAGGGGAAATCCAGGGTCAGAGGTTAGTGACTAATCTCACAGATATTGAGAAATGGATTTGCTGCTCAAACCCCATGAGTGTAATCCTGAGTGGTTGATTGGCCAAATTATTTCAAGGCTTAGATATGGGCTTTTTCAGGGAGGAGGGTACCAATTGTGTGGGTATATATGCATTCTACCACATTAGATGGAATCACTGGTACTTTAAATACTCCAGATTTTGAGAGCTTCAACTGCAGCAAGGGGCTGATCTGAGGAGTTACCACAGAGCACAGAGGCTCTTCTACTTTGCCCCCTTGGCCTGTTACTTCCCTGTGCTTCTCATGACTGCTTATATATCAGAAGCCCAGTTAGTTCTACATGTTAGTTTAATAATGGTGGTACATTTAATTTAGGGTCCTTGTGCTTCTGGAGATCCGTCTGTGCTTGGCAATGGCAAAGACCTCCTTGTCAGCATGTGCAAGGCTGCACAGATCCTGGCTATAGTCCGTCCTTGATGTTACTGAGGGAGGGAGCCCGCTTCACAGAGATGCGGAAAGCAACAGGCTAAATCAGACCCATTTTTGTCAATGTCACTTTGAATTGGTGACTCTGGACTACCCTAATTTATAAGGGTGGGTGAGGGAACTACAGGGAGGAAGAGGTCACCATGTCACTGGGTGCAGAAGATCGTATTGCAGAAGCATCTTGTTGGAAAGTCTTATGGGAGGAAATGATGTGGGATTTCAGTCTGCTTCTTGGTGTCCCCTTGACCCCTGGAAAACAAACAGCCCCTTCAGAATCAGCACAGAATTTTAATGACATCTTAGAGTAAGAAGAAATGTGCTCCTAGGCATTTACACCAGAGAAACTCTTGTTAGTAGTTTGTGCTAGTGGCATCTTTTATGATAAAAACATCGGAGTCATCGCAGGCTTAAAAACAATGCAACTTCGACTACATCTATGTTCTCTGTTTGTGACTGAATGTTTTTGCCCTCTCAAAATGCACATGCCAAGCCGCAACCCCACAATGTTGCCATATTTAGAGACAAAGTCTTTATAGGAGTACTAAACATTAGGTGAGGTCAGAGTGGGGTCTGAGATGTCAGAATGACTGCTCATTCTTCATTGTACACACGGACTTGTGAACAGGAGGTCACTATATGAAAGACGCTGGCCACTGGCAAGCTCAGAGAAGCTCAGAGCAACATCTGTCTTGCCAGCATATTTATCTTCAAATCCACAGCCTTCAGACTCGTGAGTGATGTTGGTGATCAGTTCAGTGCCTTATGCATGCTACACTGTCTCTCTACTGAGTTAAACAGCTGGCCTTGTGGTAATATATCCTTTCTTAGTGCAACTGGGGCTGACCAGTAGTGCTTCCTTATAAAATAAGAACTCTGAAAAAGAGGTCTTGCAGAATACGGCATTCAAAGATGTTTTCTTAACTTTAGATTTTTTTTATATTGAGACATATCAACCCCTGACAGCACCCCCATTCTATTCCAAGTAGAAGATGAGCATCGAAGAATCTCCAATGGGAGATGATTGAATTAGTCACAAGCCTATCTCTTGGTAGGAAAAGTCCCTTGCTCCAACTGTAGACAGAATGCTGTCCAAAAAGGACAAAACTTTGAAGCAGGTAAGTTGACAGCCTAGCTCTGCCAAGACAGGGTAGGCAAGTCCTTCACAACCCCTGCTCTACAATCAATGTCTGTCAGAGAAACGGGGCCAAACGACTGAAGATCGATGCTGTAATGTATGGAGAGAAAATGGGAACTGTCCAAGCAGCCACTGGTATGTCATTTCTTAGTTTTGGAAGCTGCAGGCCCTGTACTTCCTATAAAATCAGATATATTTATCCCTCTCAGGTCTCTGAGGTGGTTGAAGAATAGATAGCTAGAGTCTCATAATTAAATTTTGAGTTGTGTAGGAGTCAAGAGAGTGTTATAGATCTAAGAAGATGCTTTTAAAATTGTGTTGCAAGTTAGTATGAAGGTTGAGTTAGATATAGAACTTTAAACTCATGGAGATGGTTAGATAGTAGAATGTTAAAGTCAGGAGCCAAATACATATGGACTGGACATTGGGAATATACGCTAAGCCATATAACCCTCATAACTGTGGCCTAATTACCTCTCTTGTTTTGTATTATATCTATTATTATAAGAGAAAGAAGCATTTGTTGGACAGAAAGGGGGAGCTGTAGGGGGAAATATGATATACCTTAAACTTAAAAAAAGGGAAGATGGGGGGTTGAGGGCGGGAGGGTGGGATTGGATGGGGGGAGTAGGGAGGGGATTGTGATTGAGATGTAACTTGAAGAAATAAAAAATAAAGAAAAAAAAGAGGTCTGGGGTGAAACTGAATATATAAAATTTTAGGGATGTGAAAGACATCCAATATTCACTTACAAAGTGAAACATGCCTATTTAAAATCATATGACAAAGTAGTAACTTAAAATGCTTTTATTTGCATCTTTCAGAAAGTGACATCTTTGATACAAGGTTGACCATCAGGGAAAAACGAATTTCTGAGAGACACTAATAGCTCCTCAGGGTGTGTCAGCATTGGCAGTTTATGAACTGGTCTTCATAGCTTATCTGGAAAAAATTGCTTGACTGTAGGAATTTTTATACCTAACGTTAGAATGACTGACTTTCCTTTGTCCTATAATTATATACTTGCTCTCCACAGCACGACTAATTCCCGCATTATTTCAAAGTGATTTTTAAAGCATAATGACCCACACATTTGCAATTATGATGTCTTCCACTCATAATTACCTGGTTTGTGTGAAATTTCTCTCTTGTTTCTCTCTCATCTTCATCTCCTCATCTTAGTGCTTCAGAAACTAACATTTTTGTATAGAACAATTTCAGAAAAATGTCTTTCCTAAAACTATGTGATTTGAAATAAAGTAATTGAAAGATTGGACTATCATAGCCTAGAATATCAAGTATCCCACAATACTCTCCTTGCATGATAATTTTGTAGAAAATGTTGCCTTATGTTCTGTTATATATGTTACTATTTTGGGGAAAAATAAATGAGTTTGTGATGCAATATTATATGTGAGCGTGAAGAGGGGAATTCATTTTCCTTTTCTCCCCTTCTCTCCCTTTCTTTTTCTCTCACTCTCTGTTTGTGTCTGCATGTGTCTGGATAGATTTCAGATCCACAGTGATGACTAGAAAATCACATTACAAAATGATATGTGCAGTATGGTGACCTCAGTGTACACAAAAGCTCTGTCATGATATTGTCACTATTGATTCATGTATGCACGCACATAAGTGGAAGAAGAACTGAGTAGATTGAGTTCAAAGCCTGGGTTTGGAGGAGCCCCTTTCTCTGCCACCTCCATCATCTAAGACTCTGCATCTTGGTGTAGACAAAGGATCCCTTAGGTCTCCCATACGCCCCCTTTAGCCTTTCCTTCTAGCCCATGTCTATTTCTTTGTGACTTTGTAGACACACATAATCACTCCCTACTAAGGACACATAGCCCCCACGTTGGGCTCGGATTCAGGTAGGGGACATTCCTCTTTCTTGTCCTTCATCAAGTCTCTCCAGACTTACTCTTATTCCTGCTGTAGCCTGCCCACCTTCCTAGAGGAAACATTCCCCCAAGTCTGTCTCTATTACCAAGGGACTCTGCCTCTTGGTACAGAACCAGGGTTCCCCTAGTTCTTTGCTGTGTCCCTTTCAGACTTCCTTCCAGTTGATGCATTTTTTTTTTTAATGAATCCCCACTGACCCACAGAACAGCATTCTCCTAGAGAATCCACAGCCAACAACTTTCCTGGAATGCAGAACTATTTTCTACCAGAAACTCACAGCCACAAACTTGACTGATGTTTAGGAACCCCACAGCTGTCATATATGTGCATGACCCAGATGGGGCAAAAACATCCAAAAATAAGAAATAAAAAATCAGAACACCAATCCAACAAAGATGAGACCAGATATTTACACTAAGAAACACTTCAAATGTCATAGTTCCAGATGTCTAGATCCCAGTATACAAACAAAAATATTAACCAAAAAGACAACATCCTTTCTCCAAAAGCCAGCAATCCTATTTCAGTGGGCCCCAAGAAAAGCAATTTAGCTGAAGCACAAAATAAGAACTTCAAAATAGCAATTATGAAGATGTTTAAAGACCTTAAAGATGATGATGCAAATAAATATCTTTTTTTAAATAAATAAATTTATTTATTTGTTGCTTCAGGTTACATCTCCATCATATTGTCCTCTTTCCCCCCTTCCCAGCCCCGCTATCCCACCCCCCTACCTCCTAACGCTTCCATTCCACTCCTCTGGAGTGGAGTGTCCCTACATAACAGTCCCTCGCCCCAGTTCAGAAGTCATATGAGGGCCAAGAGCCTCCTCATACACTGGGGGCCTACAAGGCAGCACCACCACTGAGAAGTGTCTCATTGCCAGGGAGAGAAAACTAAAAAACAAACAAACAAACAAAAAAAGTCTATGTCCGTGTTCCCTTTGGTGCGTTGGCTGTAGTATAGATATCCTGTACTACATAGCTAAAATCCATCTATAAGTGAATAGATGCCATGTGCATACTTCTGAGTCTGGGTTAGCTCACTCAGGATGAGCTTCTCTAGTTCCATCCATTTGGCTGAAAATTGCATGATTTCATTGTTTCTGATAGCTGAGTAATATTCCATTGTGTAGATGTACCACAGTTTTTTTAATCCATTCTTCGGTTGAGGGGCATCTGGGTTGTTTCCAGTTTCTAGCTATTACAAATAAAGCTGCTATGAACATAGATGAGGAAACTTACTTATAATTTGGTGAGGAGTCATTTGGGTGTATACCCAGAAGTGGTATGGAGGTAGTGACCTCCATAGTGGTTCTACAAGGCCTGTATTCCCACCAGCAATGGAGTTCCCCTTTCTCCACATCCTCGCCAGCATGTGCTGTCATTTGAGCTTTTGATCTTAGCCATTCTGACAGGTATGAGATGGAATCTCAGAGTTGTCTTGAGTTGCATTTCTCTGATGATTAAGGATTTTGAGCATTTCTTCAAGTGTCTCTCAGCCATTAGGGATTCCTCCTTTGTGAATTCTCTATTTAGCTCTGTTCCCCATTTTTTGATTGGATTATTTGATTTCTTGGCATTTAATTTCTTGAGTTCTTTGTAGATTTTGGATATTAGCCCTCTGTCAGATGTGGGGTTGGTGAAGTTTTTTTCCCTGTCTGTAGGCTGCCGTTTTGTTTGAATGACAGTGTCTTTTGCCTTACAGAAGTCTTTCAGTTTCATGAGGTTCCATTTATTGATTGTTGGTCTTAGGTCCAACAATCCTGTCATTGAGACACTTTTCCCTAGTGGTACTGCCTTGTAGGCCTCCAGTGTATGAGGAGGCTCTTGGCCCTCATATGACTGCTGAACTGGGGCAAGGGAATGTTATGTAGGGAGACTCCACTCCAGAAGAGTGGGATGGAAGGGTTAGGGGGTAGAGGGTGGGAGGGCAGGAATGGGAAGGGTGGAAAGAGGACACTATGATGGAGATGTAACCTGAAGCAATAAATAAATAAATTTAAAAATGCAGGATATCAAAATAAATCTCTGAGGTATGTCTAACAACAGATTAAAAGACTTGAAAGAGAAAATTTTAGGACATGAAGAAAAGATAGAAGAAACAGATAGTTTGGTCAAAGACAACACTACATCTTAAAAAAGAATCAAAGAGCAAAAAATGTAGGAAAACAAGCTATATATACAGGAAAAAGACTAAACTTATGAACAATAAGTATGGAGGAAAGAGTAGACACTTGGGTAAAATGGACAGACAACAGTTTTAATAAAACCAGAGAAGAAAATATCCCCAATCTATGCAGATGCCTATCAAATTACAAGAGGTATACATAATTGGGCAGGGCCAGAAAAGGACACTAAATTCATACAACAAAGAAAGGATTTTAAAAACTGTAAGTGAAAAAGACCAAGTCACATGTAAAGTTAGTTATTGGAATAACACCTGAATTTTCAGTGTAGACTTTGAAAGCCAGAAAGGCCTCAGTGGATGTTCTATAGCTCTGAGAGAAGACAGATGTCACCCCAAACTACTATATTCATCAAAACTACCAATCATAATTGATGCAAAAAGAAAACATTCACCGACAAAAATAAATTTAAACAATTTCTGCTCAGGGCTACAGAAGACACTAGAAGGAAAACGTCAGTTTGAAAAGAAGGTTAATCACATCAATAAGACACAAGAAGTGAATAATCACAGAACAGTTAATCAAGAGGAGAAAAAAGACCCATACTACAATAGTAAGATAACAGGAATTAATAAACACTACTCATTAATAACTTCTAATATTAAAGGTCTCAAATCCCCAACAAAAAGATACAGATTAGATTAGAAAACAGAGACTAGCTTTTTGCTGCTTCCAAGAAACACATTGAACTATTGTGTGCAGGCATCACCTTAGAGGAAAAGAATGGAAAATGTATTCTAAGCAAATAGAGTCACCATACTGGCAGACAATGACTCAACTAGACATCATATGCCACCAAATAAAACCTCAAGTACCAGGGATGGGTTACAGCTTGTTGGGTCATTGGCCAAAAGATTCCATAGACTCCTCAAACATCATAGGGTATTGCCAAAGTATTGGTTAGCCTCCCAAACATGATGCCTCTATTGGTGATGGCACAATTTATGTCACTGAAATTTATTTATATCACTGAACATGGAGAAATCAAGCTTATACCCCTAGAAACGTCATCTCTATTGACTAGCATTCATGGTGCTGGAAAATACTTTGGGCACTGCTAGAGGAGAAATTTAGGCATCAGTTTTACCAAGCAGATACCCTGTGTCCTACAACATCAACTTGCCTGCAAAATATAGTGGTACAAATGTTATGGGGGTAACCAAGTAATTTTGGACTTGATTTAAGGATTATTTTATTGGGTGAAACAAGACAGTGTTAAAATGCTCCAAAACTTGAGAATGGGTAGGTCATATGCCACAGGGGAAAACCTACTATTATTATTATCCTAAAGAAACAGCAATAAAATGATTCTTAGTAACATGTTACTATTTGAAGAAATAAGTGAATCATTCAACCTACTCAGAGAAGCTTCTTCTTGCAGTAAGTGGTAATTAATGAAGAGATCCACAACTGACAATATGCAGAGAGTAAGACACTTTGGAACATCCAGTCCCAATATTTGTCCTGCCTTCAAGACATGTTGTGAGAAAGATGGAACAAAGATTGAGGAAATGGCTAACCAATGACTGACCCAACTCGAGACCCACCCCCACAGGAGACAGCCAACCCCTAACACTTAGCTATAATCTGCTATGCTTGCAGACAGGAGTCTAGCGTAAATGTCATCTGAGAGGATTCAGTCAGCCAACAATAGAAACAGATACAGAAATCCACAGACAAACATTAGGCAGAACTCAGGGAGTCTTGTGGAAGAGTTAGGAGAAGAATTGAGGGAGCTGGAAGGGTCAAGGACACCACAAAAAGACCTATAGAACCAACTAATCTGGACCCATGGGGCCCCATAGAGACTGAACCATCAATCAAAGAGCATTCATGGACTGGACCTACTCCCTCTACACATATGAAGATGATGGGCTGCTTGGTCTTCAAGTGGGTCCCCTAATGATTGGAGTAGTGACTGTCTCTGACTTGGATTCTGTTGCCTGCCTTTGAATCCCTTTCTCCTAGCAGATCTGCCTTCTTTAGCCTCAGTGGAAGAGGATGCACTTAGTCCTGATGCAACTTGATGTGCCAAGGTGAGTTGGTACCTGGGGGAAGAAAGGAAGTGGGTGGGAGGCTGGAGCTGGGAGGAGTGGAGGGAGGGGAGCTGCGATTGGGATGTAAAATAAACAAACAAATTAATTAATGAAAAAAAAGACATTCAACAAAATGGCAACATTTTAACACATTTTACTTCGTGTTGATGGATACCTGTCTCAGTTACATAGTATATTCTGTTTTTAAGGAGTCTTGGCATGCACAGATGGAAAAAGAAGCAAGACAAAGAGTATCATGACAACTGTTTTTCTTCTGCTCAAGAGCGGCTGCATGAGAAAAAGAAGAATTTAATGATCATGTTTTCTCCATCAAAGTACTTCTGTTTGGACATACTCATGTTAGAATGGGTGCTTTCCAGCTATCAAATAAATTAAGGCAGATGTTATCAACTGTGCTTTCAGGGAGAGAGGTAAGATTGACAAGTTGCTGAAAGTGGAGAAGTAAAACAAGGTTCTTTGAAGTTGGAGTCAAGAAGGATGCCTGATGGTGGTTCATCTTTCCTCTCTTCTGATATCTGGGTCTGCAGCAGGCATCTATCAATGTGGTCAGCTCCACTTTCAAACAAAGGCATGTTGTTGGAGAAGTATGAGTGGATTGGTAACCTTTATGCACACACACACACACACACACACACACACACACACACACACACACACATACACATGTATATGTAATATATGTACAATATATTAGTTTTGAATATACTACAATTTAAAAAGTAAATCATCTAGAAAGGAAAACATTTTATAGTTACATTAGATCCTTGTATGTTGCTTTTCATGGCAGCTCAGTCAAGTGTCCTCCTTCTGAAGGGGTATGGGGTCTCCAATTGGTTATGGTCCCCTTTCAGGCATCTGCACTCAGGTACTAACTGGATCCTGTTGGATTTTGGGCATCCTTCCCTCCTCTAGAGTTAATCATGTGATAGACAACATAGCTGAGCTTTAGCAATAGACTGTGCCCATCTTTTACAGAAATGCCAGCAAAGCATTGTAGGGGAAAATTCACTTTAGTTCCCTGCTGTGCCTAATTATAAGTAAATGGTTGGAACATTTAAACATGCCACAAATGAATGACTAGACTCTCAGCAGCACACAATTCTCCCCTCTCTCTGACTTTAGATTAACTAAGTGACATTCTTCATCTTTAATTTCCATAAATTAATCACTGTCCTTACCCAAGAAGGCTTATGTTTGTTAATTCCCCCAAAGCTTAGGACTTATATGCACATTAACTAATTATCCCCCAGGGGAATTATCTGAATGTCTCTTTTGCCTAAACGTCAGTGGAGCCACTTTTAATGAAATCTGTTTTCAATTATAGGTACTTAGAAAAGAAACAGATGAATACAGTAAAGTGTTAAGACTAACCCAAAGTTTGCCTTTTCATATGATGTTGGGGATGAACTCAGGGCCTTAAACATACTGGGCAAGTAGTCAATCAGTGAGATGTATCCATAGCCCAAAAGTTTACCTTTATTAATTCATTCAAAGCACATTGAATGAGTTCAAAGTTACAGGCATGGTGCTAACTTCTAGGAGGGAGGTGGTAATATAAAGATAATCCTGTTTACTTGAGCTTTAAATCTTGGTAGAAGATATCTTCAAATACCCTTAGGTGGTTAACTCTTACTTAAGATTGTATTTCCTTCCCAGAGCTACGAGTTTAGTTATATCTAAGAGTTAGATTAGCATGGGATAGCTAGGAAGGCTCCCGAGGAAAGCCACAGGGGTGAACAGGAAGCAAGCTGTATGAAGGGAGAGAAGGGAACGGCATAGATGAGGATCACTTTGTTTGAGGGATGCCGTGGGAGGCTAGTGTATCTGTAGTGCAGTGAGGATGAGAGGGGTGAAAAAAAGGCTTGAGGGGTAAACTGAGGTGGATTTTGCAAGGGTAAGGATTCTAACTTGTCATTTCACTTATGTGTTGAAGACATTTTGACAAACAGAGTTGTTTTTCACTTGCTTTTTTTGAACTTCTGATAACTTTAGAAGACATGAGAATGCCTTTGAAGTCATACCACGTACTTCAGTGAAAATTCTGCTAAATGTTCTGTCTTTCTGCTGACTGGACTGGGCAACCCATGCCCTGGTACTCTTCCTGTCCTGTATTCCATCAACAGTGAAAATAATGCTAAGAACTGGTAAAATATAGTAGTTGTGATCTGGAAAAATTGCTCTTCCCTCTTAAATATTTTCTCTCTCTCCCATCAAACAAACAAACAAAAACAAACCAAAAACGAAAACCCAACTTACTTAAACCCAGCTGTATGTCACTTAACAAGAGGGATCCATTCTGAAAATGTATGCTGAGGTGATTTTGCCATCATTCAAACACCACAGATCCTAATTACAAAGACAGGTGTCTTGTACATAACTGTCACTTATGCTGCCTATAATGGACAAAGATGTTAGACAGTACTGGATATAGATGTCTGCTTTAGTCACTGTCATTTTGCCACAGAAAGACATCTGACGAAAGCAACTTAAGGGAGTGAGGTTTGGCTCATGGTTTGAGAGGAACACAGTCTGTCATAGTATGGTGTTCTCTTGGCAGGGACACAAGGATGGGGGGCATACTGCATCTGCTAAGAGAGGCGAATATACTTCTGAGCTTGTTTTCTCTGTTCCCCTTTTTATTTGGCACAGGACTCCACCTCTTTAGACAGTATCATTCAAATTCAAAGTCTTCTCTCCTCAGTTAAACCTTTCTGGAAATTCCCTGGAAAATCTATCCAAAGGTTTGTCTTCTAGTTGATTTTAATCCAGCTAAGTTACAATGAAGATTAATGGTCTCAATGAAATTTTTTGTTTATTTATTACTTCAGGTTACATCTCCATCACAGTGCCTTCTTTCAACCCCTCTCAGTCCTGCCCTCCCACCCTCTACCTCCTATCCCTTCCATCCCACTCCTCCAGAGTGGAGTGTCCCTACATATCAGTCCCTAGCCACAGTTCAGCAGTCATATGACGGCCAAGAGCCTCCTCATATACTGGGGGCCTACAAGGCAGCACCACTAGGGCAAAGTGTCTCACTGACAGGAAACAAAGTCTATGTTCCTGTTCCCTTTGGTGTATTGGCTGTAGTATAGTTATCCTGCACTATATGGCTAAAATCTGACTCTTAAGTGAATAGATGCCATGTGCATCTTTCTGTGTCTGGGTTAGCTCACTCAGGATGAGCTTCTCTAGTTCCATCCATTTGGCTGCAAATTGCATGATTTCATTGTTTCTGATGGCTGATCTACACTATTCCATTGTGTAGATGTACCACAGTTTTTTATCCATTCCTCGGTTGAGGAACATCTAGGTTGTTTCCAGTTTCTAGCTATTACAAATAAGGTGGCTATGAACGTAGATGAGGAAATATGTTTGTGGTTTTGTGAGGAATCATTTGGATGTATACCCAGAAGTGGTATGGCTGGGTCTTGAGGTAGAGCTATTCCAACTTTTTGAAGATATCGCCAGACTGATTTCCGTGGTGGTTGTACAAGCTTGCACTCCCACCAGCAATGGAGGAAGGAGTGTTCCCCTTTCTCCTCAACCTCACCAGCATGTGCTATCACTGACTTTTTGATCTTAGCCATTCTGACAGGTGTGAAATGGAATCTCAGAGCCATCTTGAGCTTCATTTCTCTGATGATTAAGGATGCTGAGCACTTCTTCAAGTGTCTCTCAGAAATTAGTGATTCCTCCTTTGTGAATTCTCTGTTTAGCTCTGTTCCCCATTTTTTGATTGGATTATTTGATTTCTTGGCATTTAATTTCTTGAGTTCTTTGTAAATTTTGGATATTAGCCTTCTGTCAGATGTGGGGTTGGTGAAGATTTTTTTTTCCCAGTCTGTAGGCTGCCATTTTGTTCAAATGGCAGTGTTCTTTGCCTTACAGAAGCTTGTTAGTTTTATGAGGTCCCATTTATTGATTGTTGGTCTTAGTGCCTGAGCTGTTGGTGTTCTGCTCAGGAAGCTGTCACCTGTGCCAATGATTTCGAGGGTTTTACCCACTTTCTCTTCTAATAGATTTAGTGTGTCAGGCCTTATATTAAGGTCTTTGATCCACTTGGACTTAAGTTTTGTACAAGGTAATACGTATGTGTCTATTTTCATTCTTTTACATGTTGATATCCAGTTGGACAAGCACCATTTGTTGAAGATGCTGTCCTTTTTCCATTGTACAGTTTTTGGCTTCTTTGTTAAAAATTAAGTAACCATAGGTGTGTGGGACCTTTCCTTGATCTTCAGTTTGATTCTCTTGATCAACTGGTCTGTTTCTATACCATCCCGTTGCTGTTTTTATTACTATTGCTGTTTTAAGTACAGCTTAAAATCTGGGATGGTGATGCGTCCAGATTTTTTTTTATTGTACAGGATTGATTCAGATATTGTGGGTTTTTTTGTTATTCCATACGAAGTTGAGAATTGCTTTTTCCAGGTTTATAAAGCATTGTGGTGGTATTTTGATAGGAATTGCATTGAGTCAGTATTGCTTTTGGCAGGATGGCCATTTTTATTATGTTGATCCTACCTATCCATGAGCATGGGCTATCTTTCCATCTTCTGATGGCCTCTTCAATTTATTTCTTCAAGGACTTGAAATTCTTGTCATACATGTCTTTCACTTCCTTGGTTAGAGTTACTCCCAGGTATTTTATATTGTTTGTGGCTATTGTTAAAGTTGCTGTTTCCCTAATTTCTTTCTCAGCCCATTTATTTTTTATATAAAGAAGGGCTTCTGATTTTTTTGAATTAATTTTTTATCCAGCCACCTTACTGAAGGTGTTTATGTGTTGTAAGAGTTCTCTGGTGGAATTTTTGGGGTTGCTTATGTATACTATTTCATCATTTGCAAATAGGGATAATTTGACTTCTTCGTTTCCAATGTTTATCCCCTTGATCTCCTTTAGTTGTCTTATTGCTCTAGGAAGAACTTCAAGTACTATGTTGAAGAGATATGGTGAAGGTGGGCATCCTTGCCTTGTCCCTAAGTTTAGAGGAAATGTTTTAAGTTTCTTTCCATTTAATTTGAGGCTGGTTACTGGCTTTCTGTAGATCACCTTTATTATTTCTAGGTATGATCCTTGTATGCCCATTCTCTCTAGGAGTTTTAGCATGAAGGGGTGTTGGAATTTGTCAAGTGCTTTTTCAGCATCTAACAAGATGGTCATGTGTTTTTTTTTCTTTCAGCTTTTTTATGTGGTGAATTACATTGATGGATTTTCTTATGTTGAACCATCCCTACATTTCTGGGATGAAGCCTACTTGGTCTTGGTGTATGATACTTTTGATATGTTCTTGGATTCAGTTTGCCAGTATTTTATTAAGTATTTATGTGTTCATGTTTGTGAGGGAAATTGATCTGAAGTTCTCTTTCTTTGTTGGGTCTTTGTGTGGTTTAGGATTCAGGGTGATTGTGGCCTCATAGTATGAGTTTCACAGTGTTCCTTCTGTCTCTATTTTGTGGAAGAGTTTGAAGAATACTGATATTAGCTCTTCTTTGAATGTATGGTAGAATTCTGTTCTAAAACCATCTGGTCCTGGGCTTTTTTTTTGGTTGGGAGATTTTTAAATGATTTTTCTCTATTTCCTTAGGGGTTATAGGGCTGTTTAATCTGTTAACCTGATCTTGATTTAACTTTAGTAAGTGGAATATATCAAGAAAATTTGTTCATTTCACTTAGGTTTTCAAATTTGGTGGAGAGCAGGTTTTTAAAGTAAGACCTAAAGATTCTCTGGATTTCCTCAATGTCTGTTGTTATTTCTCCCTTTTCATTTCTGATTTTGTTGATTTGGGTTTTTTTCCCTCTGCCTTTTAATTGATTTGGCTAAGGGTTTGTCTATTTTGTTGATTTTCTCAAAGAACCAACTTTTGATTTCTTTGATTCTTTGAATTGTTCTTTTTGTTTCTAAGTTTTTAATTTCAGCCCTATGTTTGATGATTTCCTGCCTTCTGCTCCTCTTGGGAGTTTTTGCTGTTAATTCACTAATATGAGCTGTCACAATTTTCTTTTTGAAGGCACTTAGTGCTATGAACTTTCCTCGTAGCACTCCTTTCATTGTGTCCCATAGGTTTGGGCATGTTGCACCTTCATTTTTGTTGGATTTTAAGAAGTCTTTGATTTCCATCTTTATTTCTTCCCTGACCCAGTAGACATCCAGTAGAGAGTTGTCCAGTTTCCATGACTGTGAAGGCTTTCTGCTATTTCTGTTGTTGTTGAAGTCTAGCTTTATTCCATGGTGGTCTGATAAATACAAGGGGTTATTTCAATTTTATTGTATCTGTTGAGGATTGCTTTGTGTCCGACTATATGGACATATATTTGGAGAAGGTTCCATGTGGTGCTGAGAAGAAGGTGTTTTATTTTGTGTTTGGGCAAAACATTCTGTAGATATCTGTTAGGTCCATTTGGTTCATGACCTCTGTTAGACTCATTATTTCTCTGTTTGGTTTCTGTCTCGATGACCTGTCCATTGTTGTGAGTGGGGTGTTGAAATCTCCCACTACTAATGTGTGGGGATCGATGTGTGGTTTAAGATTTAGAAGAGTTTCTTTTACAAATGTAGGTGCCCTTGTATTTGGGGTATAGGTATTCAATATTGAGATGTCATCTTGATGAATATTTCCTTTAATGAGTATGTAGTGCCCTTCTCTATCTCTTTTGATTAACTTCAGTTGAAAGTCTATTTTATTTGATATTAAGATGGCTACTCCAGCTTGCTTCCTGGGTCCATTTGCTTGGAAAATATTTTCCCAGTCCTTTACTTTGAGGTAGTGTCTATCTCTGTTAGTGAAATGGGGTTCTTGCAACAAAATGATGGGTCTTGTTTATGGATCCAGTCTGTAAGCCTGTGTCTTTTTATTGGGGAGTTGAGTCCATTGATGTTGGTGGATATTAATGACAAAAGGTTGCTATTTTTTTTTATTATTTTGGTGTAGGTGGTGGTTGTGTGTTTCTTTTCATTTAGCTGCAGTGGACTTTTTTGCTTCCTCTGTTTTCTTGGGTGTAGTTACCTTCTCTGGGTTGGAATTTTCCTTCTATAATCTTCTGTAGGGCTAGATTTGTGGGTAGATACTGTTTAAATTCGTTTTTGTCATGGAATACCTTGTTTTCTCCATCTAGGTTGATAGAGAGTTTTGCTGGGTATAGTAGTCTGGCTGGGCATCTATGTTCTCTCAGGGCTTGTAGGACTTCTGCCCAGGCGCTTTTAGCTTTTAATGTTTCTGAGGAGAAGTCGGGTTTAATTCTGATGGGTCTGCCATTATATGTTACTTGACCTTTTTTTACTCACAGCTTTTAATATTCTTTCTTTGTTCTGTAGATTTGGAGTTTCAATTATTATATGATGAGAGGAGTTTCTTTTCTGATCTAATCTGTTTGGTGTTCTGTATGCCTCTTGGAATTTTATTGGCATCTCTTTCTTTAGGTTTGAGAAGTTTTCTTCTATGATTTTGTTGATGATATTTCCTGGACCTTGGTGTCGGGAATATTCTCTTTCCTCTAAGCTTATAATTCTTAGATTCTGTCTTTTCATGGAGTCCTTGATTTGTTGAATGTTATGGGTGAGAACATTTTTAGATTTCTCATTTTCTTTTATTGTTGTACTGATTTCTTCCATAGAATCTTCCACACCTGAGATTCTGTCTTTCATCACTTGTATCCTATTTTTGATATGCATGTCTGTAGTTTCTGTTCTCTTCCCTTGATTTTCCACCTCCCAGATTATTTCTGCATGCTTTCCTTTTAAAAAAATTATTTGTTGCTTCAGTTTACATCTCCATCATATTGTCCTTTTTTCTCCCTTCTCGGCCCCTCCCTCTCACCCTCTACCCACTAGCCCTTTCATCCCACTCCTCTGGAGTGGAGTGTTCCTACATAACAGTCCCCCACCCCAGTTTAGAAGTCATATGAAGGCCAAAAGTCTCCTCATACACTGGGTGCCTACAAGGCAGTACCATCAGTGAAAAGGGTCTCATTGCCAGGGAGAGAAAACTAAAAAAAAAACACACAAACAAACAAACAAACAAAAAGTCTATGTCCATGTTCCCTTTGGTGCATTGGTTGTAGTATAGTATAGACATCCTGTACTATATAGCTAAAATCCGATTATAAGTGAATAGATGCCATGTGCATCCTTCTGAGTCTGGGTTAGCTCACTCAGGATGAGCTTCTCTAGTTCCATCCATTTGGCTGAAAATTGCATGATTTCCTTGTTTGTGATAGCTGAGTAGTATTCCATTGTGTAGATGTACCATTTTTTAATCCATTCTGCAGTTGAGGGACATCTGGGTTGTTTCCAGTTTCTAGCTATTACAAATAAAGCTGCTATGAACATAGATGAGGAAACTTCCTTGTGATTCAGTGCGGAGTCATTTGGATGTATACCCAGAAGTGGTATGGCTGAGTCCTGAGGAAAAGCTATTCCAAGTTTTGTAAGATATCGCCAGACTGAACTCCATAGCAGTTGCACAAGCCTGCACTCCCACCAACAATGGAGGAGGGTTCCCCTTTCTCCACACCCTTGCCATGTTTTCTTTATTACTTCCATTTCCAATTTCAAGTATTGAACAATTTTATTTGTTTTCGACATTTCTTTCTCCAATTTGCTTATTGCCTTGTCTCTTTCCCTTTCATGTTGTGCCACTTTGTCTTGGAGATCTCTAATGTTATTCTCCATTGCTTTTGCTTGTAATATTGAGGAATCTTTGAATTCCTTTGGAGATTTAATTTCTTCTTGTAAGGAATCTGTCACTTTCCAGAGTGTAGATTTGTCATCATTTTCATGTGTTTCAGCTGTGGTGGAGTGGTCAGAGCTTGCTGCACTAGCATAGCTGCATTTGGTTGGAGTCATATTTCCCTGACTTTTGTTGGATTTGTTCTTCCGTTAACCTTTAGCCATCTGGCTGCTCATAGCTGTTTGTTACTGGTACCTTCTGAGCTTGGTGCCAAGAAGGGCGTTTTGGTATAGAAGTCATATAGCTTGGTGATCTGTAGCTCTTCACAGGCTGCATGAGGCCGTATGTGGAGGTTTGTTCTCAGTGTGTCTCCCAGAGTTCACCCCTTCCTGTTGTGTCCTAACTGGGGTCTCAGGTCAAGAGTTGTGGTGGGATGTGTTCCTGTAGGTTCCTGAGATCCAACTGTTCTTTGTATTGATGAAGGTGGCAGGTCACAGACTGTTGGCTGGGGCTGTAGCTCCCATGTAGCTTATGTGTTGGACCGTGATCATGGTCCTCCCAAGCTGCTCTCAAGGGGTTCTCAGGATCAATGTGTGTCTAATAGCCAGAAGCACTGTGGTCTGGTACAGCCCACATCATCCAGGTAATGAGCAATGGTCTGGGATTGTTTCACTGCTCTGGAGTCAGAGCTTTCTGTGTTGTAGCCTGGTATTCAGTGTGTAGCGGCTCTGCTGGTATGCTCCTGGGTGTCCAAGCACAGATGCTGTGGACTCTAGAGGCCCTTAGTGGTCCTGCTGTTGTCCTGCAGCTCAGAATGTGCTGTTGTTTGATGCCACAATGGTTCCGCTGATAATATACCTGTTCCTGAGACTGCTGATCTTCCACCTGGGGTCAGAATGCCTGCATGGAATCTGGGAGCCCAGGAGGCTGGTGAGTGACCCTGTCTGCGGTTCGTAGCTGCTCGCTGGGTATTTGAGTGTCTTGCTGAGCCCTCTCCTGGTGATTATTCTCCTGCTTCCAGGAGTCAGCGGCTTCCATGGCTTCTGCTGGTCTGTTTTTCTGAGTGTCCAAGAGAGGAGAGTCTTCACCCAGTGGGTTCACGCCACTCAGATTGTTGCTCAGCATCTTATAACTCTGTGGTGTTATATCTGTTTTCCCTGTGTCCGAAATGCTGCCATCTTGGATTCCATCTCAATGACTTTGAATAAGGAACATATTCCAAATTTTCACTGTGAGCTGAAGTTGATTAGGAGCCTTGTTACCTGGTGGTGTTGGGAAGTACATTATCTCAAAATAAGAGAGTAGCTCAGGTATTTAATTTTCACAAGTGTAGTTTGGAAAGCTAATGTCTGTTCTGATGAATTTTACAATAATTCCATTTGAGACATTTCAATTGTAATTGTAGACTAATTTTCTGGGCAGAAGATAAACTCTTGTCTTATTTAATTTGTTAAAATAAAAAAAAATAAATCAACATTGAAATGATTTAGCACTCAAAATTAATTTTAATGGTCTGTTGTTGACCATATCACTGAACCAGAACATATGGATTTAAATATGTAGCTGAGCTCTTTGATAAGTTCTTAGGAATTATGTTTAGTCTATATTAGATTCATACCAAAAACAAAACCAAAAACCCCCCACAAAACCAGAGTTTGGATTTTAATCAGTTTATCTTGAAAGTGTATCTCTGAAGTTAAGATGTTTAATAGAAGTTTCATAAAAAGAGACATATAGCTTTTATAGGCAAAGTAAGTTAGTGTTAAAAATGGTTAAAAAGCATGGAATGGCTGTCAGAGAGCAACTAAGTATTACTAACAAGATGCTTGACTGGTGAGTCCAGCCTCAGAAACAGCAATGTAGTTCAGCCGTTTCCAAATTACTGTTATAGATGAATTGATTTCAGTAATTTATGCATATTATTTACCTTGGTTACATTTTGGGATACCACATGTGTCTAGAAATATCAATTCTTTGTGCATGTCCTAAAATTTAGTTTGAACATATTTAAAGATGTTTATTAAACACAGCACCTCACAAATAGTGATTGAATTAATTTGATAGAAGAACATTTGACAAGATTACAGTGTTAAGTTTTAAAATGTAGCCAAGGCAGACCCTGGTTCAAGGATGACTTTGATTTCAGCTTCACTCAAGTCAACAGTAGCTCTTGTCACCATGTGGAACCATCAGAGGAATCCTCGTGGTAAAAACAAGTGGGAAGGCACTGTAGAAGGCACCACGTTAAAGAGAGCAGCTGTGTCAGACATCAGGGACTTTGGGGTCCTTGAAAGTGGGACATAGGGGAGTCTTGTGAGAAGGGGAAAGTTAGTATCAGAGATGAGCTTTCCATAGAGCATTGTTTCTTAACTTCAACACTACTGAATATTGACCGGATAATCCTTTGTTGAGAGAAATTGCCCTCTGGATTGTAGAATGTTTAACAGCATCTGTGGCCATTAGATGCCAAGAACTTCCCTCTTCCTCAAGTCATGACACCAGAAGTTACTTCCCAGAGGACAAAACTGCTCCTTTTTGATAACCACTGTTACCAAGAAACAACGAAGAACAGAGTTGTCAGAGAAGAGAGATGGACATCCCTGATTTTATGCAAATAACTGTCCACATACAAGTACCTCCTGCATCATCAGCCTAGACAGATCCTCTGACTCTCACGCACTGCTTCTCCTTGGAGAAATTTCAAAGAGCATACTCATGGCCTCCGATCTCCAAGATATACTCTTTCTTCATGACCCCAGGTCTCAGTGAGGGTACCATGTTAGAAAATAGATTCAATTTTGACTGTGTTTTCTTCCTCATCTTCTGCATGCAGTCAACCAGAAGAATCTGCTTCATGGCCATAAGGAAGATTGAAACAATGCAATTTTCATAGAAATAGACAGAACTGGAGATTTTCATATTAAATGAGATAAGCCAGTCTCACAAATACAAATATTTCTAAATTTCTTTTGTTTGTGGAATTAAGGTGGAGAGAACAAGGCACAAAGGTCAGAGGAAGATAATTAGTGTTGTGGAAAGAGAAAAGACAGAAAAGGTGAAAGGATAGTACTAGAGGGGATAAATATAATCAAACTACATATAGGTGTATATGGAAAAGTCCTAATGGAGTACATTACTTTATATAATTGATGTAATGTCAATAAGATAAATGTACAAAAAAATCCACTTGATGATTCTTACCATCAAATATATCCTGAATTCAAAATTTCCAGGTGCTACTGTGATCAAGTTGGCATAATCTCTTTTGCCAGGCTCCATTATTAAATCTGGAGAGGCTAAATATTTAGCTTCCAGTTTCTTCTGTAGAGAAGGGAACCCAGTGTGACATTTCAGACTAATGAGATTCTACTAGGACATCTTCTGAGAGGTCTTGAAAGATGCTATTATCTAATAGAAGTCGCAGAGATGCTGCAATTGTCCCTTGAAATCATTCAGACATGCTCCAAGACAGATTTCATGCTGAGAGCTGAAACAGTCATCCTGTGATTCTGAGGAAAAGGCCACTGGAGTCAATAGAGTGCTAGTCTGCTATTTCTAAACCACTAGACTCATGACCACATCTGTCCCATAATGCTTTTACATAAAGAAGCAAGATCCTTGTTTGTAGAAGCCACTTTCAAGTCGTTCCACAGTGGTACCCTTATAACTGATCGTGGAGTCAGTGGTTTTGTGATATTTTCAGTGGTGGTGGTACTCTAAATGGTAGCTAGTTTTCTGGAAAAGTGACATCAAGGGATGTGGATCAAGATGCAAATGGGTTTTTATTTCTTTAACTTCATGATAATAATCTTGCCAACAGAGGCCCAGTAGAGGAGCTGGGCCATCTCTGGTCCTCCTTCAGAGGGCATGGCCTCACTCATTAGGCTTGGTGCAAGAAGATGCATGAGTGCAGGGATGAAGCCAGTATCTGAGCAGCAAATAGCTGACATACAGCGGACTCTCACTTTCTATTAGACACTCTTGTACCAGCAACCTCTAGCCTGGGAGAGCTTTAGAAAGAGGCTGAGTACAGACTGGCTAAAAACTGCAGTTGACACATGTATACTTAGGCCTAAGTCTGGCTTTGTGCCATGTACTGTGTTGCCTGAGACCCTGGGCTGTGTGCCTGCAATGGCTACTGCCCAACCTTGCCAGTGAAGGAAAATATTGGCAGAGACCCACAGACAGGACAGATTTACTTCCTTCATTCTGTTGATCTTGGCTCTCTGGTTGGGTCACACAGTGGATGTTCATCTTTTGGGATAAAAGATCAGCAGGTCATCGAGAACTCTCACACTCTGTATGGCTTCCTCTGGGAACATCAAGTGACAACTGATTATCTGCGCATGGAAGGCTTAATGAATCAACTTCCCACTATAGTGCCCTAAGTGGCTTTGTTATCTTGAATACGTGCTTACAAACACACTCGCTTGATTCCTTGACATTCTCATTCATAAAAGATACTATTCTAATATTTGGTTACTGTGATTACATGAAATTTTAAAAAGTGTCTGGCAATTAGCAAATATTCAGTGGTAATGATATTTTTATTAAAGAATTCTAATTGCTAGCTTTTTAGAATCCAGATAGATCTGTGTATATGAAGTCAATGAAAATGGAGGCAGCACAAATATCAGATGAGAATAGTTCCCTGTGTCCTCATGAAATTAGGCTCATGCTGCCACCAGTGATGACCTCTGCCTGACTGGCCTGAACCACAGCAGTTAGAGGCTGAAGGCATTGCCCTTTGGAGTCAAGGACCACGTGGCTGAAATCATTGGAGTTGTTCAACATCCTGTTGGTAGTACTTACATGTATCCTGTGCTACATGTCCTAGCCATTTTGCTTTATTGTTCCAGGTGTCTGTGAGCCATCCTGCTTATTGACCAATCTGACATATTACATGTGGAGTTGTGGAGTTACAAAGCTGGTCACCTGAAGACTGAGCTCAAGATATGACATCTTAGAGTCACCTGTGGTGACTCATAGAAGAGACTTTGCAAAGGGCAACTATAACCCTGGGCTAAAGATTAGATGACAGAACTCCCAGCATTTTCCTAGTTTAATTTGTAAAGCTTTTCTCAGCATGCGTGGAAGATCAAGTACATACTGGGGAGAAGTGATAGAAAGAAAATGCATGAAATGGACTTGCAGGAGCATGTCGGGTTATCAACTGTTCCAGGAGATAGCTGCCACCACCTTTGCTTTGCCTCAAGCCTTCTGAAATTATTTTTAGCTGTTGGTGAGAGGGATTCTTTCTTCCTCCTTTTCTCATCAAATGCTGTGCAGGACAGCAATCAAGCATGTGGCCAGAGGCAAGAATTGCATCAGCCGTGCTTCTGAGTAAGACCCAGTACTCTTCTGAGGCCTGGAGTTGGAGATCACTGAAAAGAGCCATCTGTGACTGGAAGGAATGTCTACTTCCCATCGAAAGCACTGTTAAGTGAGGAGGGGGGAGTTCCCACTTAATATTTCACATTCTCCTAAGGAGACTGAAGGGGAGTGGCATTAGGGAAGGGCAAAGAGAGGGAAGATGTTGTTTTAACACAGAACAGATTAAGCTCATTGGCATTCTATGGGTGGCCACAGGTTAGCAGCATTCTTTCTGAAGGAGATTATCATTTTTTGAGTGTGATGCAGGAATCAGTACAGCTATTTTATTTGGAGTATGTAGTCCTCAAAACAGTCATGTCTGCTGGGTGAGATTATTCCGTGTGGAAAAATAATGTGTAGGGAAGTCATGTGACGTATGAAGGGTCATATACAGGTTTTATACAGCTTCCTAACTCTACACAATGCGCCATAATTACTTAACAACAAGATAGGTGAAGTCTATAGAATGCTCTCATGCTTGGAACATTCCAGATATGCCCTCAACCACTGTGACTGTTGGGTAATATTACTTCAACCTCTTCAGTGGGGAAACCAAGATTTTGAGAGCTTAAGAAATTAGTTACATGCCTCTGGACAAGATAGTTGATGGTCCACAGCTCTCTTTTCTAGTGTTATGCTAGCTTGATTGCTAAAATGAGAGTGAAGAAAAACAAAAGTTGAGTTTCTGTGGTGAAAGCCTTGGAAAACCAAAGCAGCTTAGGGGAAGGTTCTGCAGTGACAACTGTGAGCTGTGCAAGGAGGTATTATTACTCACATTTCTACCAAGTGCAGAGAAGGGCAAAAGATCCTGACTCCTGCCCTGACCCAGGCAGCTTAGATAACGGAGATTCAGACATGTGAACTTTTCTTCTGTCATGGAGGGCACTTGCAATGATCCTACCTCTCTCAGAAGCCCACTTAGCATGCCAAGGTAAAGACAAAAGCATCTTATTATAGGGTGGTTGATATATAGGCAATCAGGCCAATGTAGTGTTAATACTACTTCTGCCACTCAGAAATTTCATTTAATCTGTAAGATGAGCAGGATTAATCTGTTCCAGTTTCTATGAGAAAGCATGTGTAGCACTTAGCATAATGGCTGGTCCACAGACCAAAGTCAACATAGAGTCTTTTTAATTTTTTGTTATGGCTATTAGCATGTACTGTAGATACTCAGAGTCAATTTTCCTGTAATATGCACATATTTTTTTCTAGTAAAGGATAGTAGTATCTACCTCATCTCTTGAAGCTCTACAAGCTATAGAGTTTAAAATTGATTTTGACTGACTTTGTTGCACTTTTTCCACAGACTGGACTGCAGCTATTAACTTGGGCTCAGTATTACAGCTACATCCCAATAATTTCAGTGAAGAAAGACAGATATCAGCATGCAAATAATCCAGGATCAGTCCTGATTTATTGTAGTTGGATGATACTGCATTTCTTTGTGGGTGGGAGAGAGAGACTCATATAGCCCAGGCTGGCTACAAAATTGCCATAGTGCTAAGGGCGGCCTTGAAGTCCTCGTCCCTCCTCTCCCTCTCCAATGCTTCTATTATAGGCATTGGGCACCACACCTGGCTTCATGCAGTGCTGCGAATACAACCCATGGCTTTGTGTATGCCAGTCACAGACTGATTGACGCTGGGCGAACTTGTGATGCCAGTCAGTTCTGTTCTTTTAAGAAGAATGTATGCTGTTCTTGTGACATGGAATCAGGAAAGCCAAGAACATGATCCAAAGGGTGTTTTGTAATGTCAGGTAAAGTCTAATGTAATCATGTCACATGGTCTTATGTGGGCAGACACGACACTTTCTTCATTTTCTATTAAATTAATTATATATTTTAAAGTGAAAGTGAAGCCTATTCACATTTAACAAGTTCAACTGTCATCCAATGGAAAAACGACAGCGTCCTCTTCCTGCATGGTATACTTCTGTTCTCTGCTGATTTAGCATTTACACTCCCATCAACCATTCTTAGATAGTTTCTTTGTTCACCCTTCCAACTTTTGTTATTATTTCTTTTCTTTTTGGCATTATGATATAATTAAATTATTTTCCCCTTCCCATTCCTCCCGCTGAGCCCTCATATACACTTTTCTTTGCTCTATCAAATTTATTACCTCTCATTTTTCATAAATACACTCTGATCAATCTATATGTTGTTACTTGTATGTATGTTTTCATGTCTTACCTTTAAACATACTTTTTTTCTTATTTTATGTACATGATTGTGTTGCTTACATATGTCTGTGTATAATGTGTGTACACTGTCCAGGAAGCCAGAAGAGGGCACTTAATCTCCTGTAATTAACATTATAGATAATTGTGAACCTCCATGTGGTTGCTGAGAATTGAACCTGGATCCTCTGCAAGAGCAGCCAATGCCTTAACCACTAAGCAATCTCCTTGAGCCCCCGGGGTTATCCATTTTTATCTAAGTGAATACATAGAAGTTTATACCTTTTCATTGATTTCAACTTCGAGCTCTGCTGAGAACAATATTTACCACTTAATCTAGGCATCTGCACACTTCTGCCTTTGTACATACACACACACACACACACACACACACACACACATACACACACACACACACACACACACACACACACTTACACACCCCCACACACACATTTGTGTAAAAGCAACTGTAGACTACAGTCCTAGAAATGGAGCTTCTCATCCCCAGGAAATGTGTTCTGTGAGCTTAGATAGAAATGCCAAATTACTCTTGGGAGAGATAGTAGCTTCACTACAGTAAATAAGAATGATTTTTTTCCTTCACTCTCACCACAAAAGCCCTATTAGTCTACTAAATTTTGGTGATCTTTGTACACTTGGGACGATTGACTGTCAAAAGGCCAAGACTATTGTGGTATCAGTTCTAAAATAAAATAATCACCACATATGGACTGTGAGAACAGACATTTTTGGATGAGTGCTGGATATTTTCTTTGATTTATTCATTCAGACAAGGTTTTCTATCAAGGGCCTACCTTATCTTCTTCTTGGAGAAATTAATGCATTGATACAATTCTTCAAAGAAGCAGACTGTTAAAAAAAATCAGAGGCACAGAATAGAGAGAACAGTCTGGCGCTATAGTTTCCAAATGAAATTTTGTTATGGTATAATTAGAAAGGATGGCCGAGACACTTAAAAACAGTCTGGATACAGTCTGTTAGACCAGAAGCAAAATTTAAGAAAATGAAAATCAGGAAAAAAATGAAAAAAAAAAAAGGTCACGAAGATTCCATCAGTGTGGAGTGATTTGAATAAGAATGTCTGCTTCCCATATGTTTGAATATTTGGTTCACAGTTGGTGGAACTATTTAAGAGGGATTGGGAGGTATGTTCTTTTTGAAGAAGGTATATGACTGTAGGTGGGCTTTGAAATTTCAAAAGTCTATACCAGGCTTAATCTTGCTCTTTCTGTCTGCTGTCTGTGGATGTAAACTCTAAGCTATTGCTCCAGCTCCATAACTGTCTACTTTCACGCTCCTTGCTTTGATGTTCATGGACTAACCCTGTGAAACTTTAACCAAGTCCCCAATTAAATCTTTCTTTTATAAATTGGCTTGGTCATGGAATCTCTTCATAGCAATAGAGTAGTGACTAAGACAATCAATGTGGGTTATAATAACCTTAAGAATTAAACAGAGGAGAGAGAAGGGAGGAAGAAGGAGGAAGAGGAATAGGGGAAAGAGAGGAGGAGGAAAAGGAGAAAGAGAGGAGGAGGAAAAGGAGAAAGAGAGAGAATCCAAATTGGAAAGGGGAAAATCAGTTTTCCCTGTTTGCAGATGACATTATAGCTAGGAAAACCATTAGGCTCCATCTCCCTTACCCAAAGCCAACTAAAACTAACCAATAACAAAAACAACAAAAACCAATCTGTTAAAACCTGCTCAAACTGAGAAATAAATCAGTTTCAGGATACAAGATTAACAGGAAATATTTTAATATAGTAATAATGAAATAGCTAGAAAAGAGGTTGAATGAATGAAGCAAAGTCCTATGGGCCATACCAAGATATTTTTAAATTTATAAAATAGGGATACATAGCAAGCATTTCCATGTATGACACAGCATTGTTAACTGTAGATATGATGTTATGCAGAAGATCTCTGGAGTCCACAGGCCCTCTTCACTCCTTTTTCTCCAGACAATAGATACTCTACTTTCTGTTTCTATGAGTTTAATTTGCTAGACATGAGTGGAATTATGCAACTTTCAGCTTTCTGGGATTGGCTCTTTTCACTAAATGCAACACCCTCAAGCTTCATTCATGTTGTCATACATTGCTGTCTTTTCTCTCCTTTTAAGGATGAATAATAGACACAGTATATAAGTACCACACATGATTTATCCATTTTTCCCCTAAGGGACATGTTATGCCATCTCACATCTTTGCTGTTGTGAATAATGTTGCAGTGAATACAGAACACATGATCTCTTTCACATCCTGATTTTAATTCTTTTGGGTAAACATTCAGAAATGGGATTGCTGGACCGTAGGGTAGAACTTGTATTTTAAGTGTGAGGAGAATCTCAAGTAGAAGAGTCATATGATTTGGTTCACATTTCAAAAACATCAATTAAAGTGTCATGTTGGAAATAGCATAGATTGTTAAGAACAGAAAGCTCAGAGAGCAGATAAGAATTACTACAGCAATCAAGGAAAAGAAGTTCAGGGTCACATAGAGATGGTTTGAATTTTTCACTTGAGAATGCCAGAAAAGTGAAGATGTGAGTGGCCCACACTTGCTGTGCTACTGTGCTTTGCTATGAGTCTGTGGCTTCGCAGAGGGAATTTAGTGCAAGACCTCCATAGGGCCTGGTGGTGGCCTTGGCAACAGCAGTGTTTTACACTGGGTTCTAGCAAATTTGGTTCAGTTTTCTTGTTTCTGGTTATTTGATGGATTCTCTTGTTGAAATGGGAAATTTGCTGTAGAGAAGAAAATGTGTAGGATTAACCAGGTTGGATAAATAGAGCTGGCATATTTTCAAAGGTGTGCATTTGCTAATGTATGTGCTCAGAAACATACTGAATGCTATCTTCTTGAAAGAAAAATAGTCAAATTGGGGTGTTGGAGAGATTATGCTGGACTTATTCAGGTACATAATGGTGGAGGTTAGGGCTAAAGAGTCTGAAGAGCATATGTGTTCCTAAGTTCAAAATAGGAAGCAAACAAGAACATCTTGGAGTTTGGCTATTTAGAGAGAGTCTGAGTAGCTCCTAGCTGGGTAGGTCTCAATGCCTGTAGCTCACTTTATAGGAAATCTTCTTGACAATAGGCAGATAAGCCACTAAGTAAGTCATAATCAAGAGAGTGGGTAAGAGTGAAAGAGGAAAGAAAACCACCTGGTTTTTTGAGGGAGGATCTAAGTGGAATTTTGACAGTGTGATTAGAAGGCAACTAAAGATAGCAGATGAGAAAGGCTTCAGATCCTAAGTAAAAGGAGCTATGAAGCCAACAGGCTTACATGCGTCTGCCCATGGCAATCACTCCCACTCGGCAAATGAGTCAAGCATTTGTGGTTCTGTGTTGGTTTACCTATTGCCCTACCATCATCTGTACATTGAAAGATTTGGGCAGACATGAACTTATGAAAAATAAATTGCTTCTAGAAGACTTTGTGTACTCTGAAGTGAAGGTAACTATTAATTCATATTTATTAACCACTTCCTGTGCGCTACTAACTCTTCCAAGACCTATACATCTGCTTAAAACTTTGCATCAACCTACGGAATATAAACAATTCCATCTCTCTTTTATAAGTGGAAGATTACAGGTTTGGTTACTTTAAGTTGGTCTAGCCCAAGGTCATAGTCAGACTCAGTTCTGATAGCATGTGCTGTTGTCATGGTAACTCACTTCAGAGAGCTGCTTGGTTGTTCAGTGTTCTGAGTGGCATGAGAGCCTGATAGTTCAAAACTTCACTTCTGAGGTCAATATTCCTAGATCTTAGTTCTGACTGCACTGCTTGGGTTAATTGGGCAAGATTCTCCGAGCCTCACTTTCTTCATTTCAACATGGAGTGAAATTTAGTACAGTGTCTGACAATGTAAATGACAGGCACCCCCCCCCCCCAGGCTCCCAATTTATTCTTTAGAAGCATCAAATAGCTTTGCAAAGACTTTGAATTCAAGGTAGAGTCTAAACCTATGGCATATTTCCCAAGGTAGCACAGGTATTCACGATCAAACAAATTTAGAAAACATTTCTTACAGAATTGTAATGCAATCCAACCTGTTAAACACTGCAAAATCCTATAGTTGAGAAGGATTGAGATGGTTGAGTCTCCTGTCTCCAACCAGATTCGTTTTTCCCTGACCCAGAATGAAATTGGCAGATAGTAAAAGCTGACCAAATGAGAATTTTATTAACCTGGAATTAACAATTTAGAAGGGAAAACAGGTCACCAAAGGGGAATGGCAACTTGAATGAAGAGTGAGAAATTTGAACTTCTGGTAACAGCAGGATGCTAGCTGAGAGCTTGCCAACAAGTTACAAAGTTAGATAGCTCTGGGAACTGTTTTGCTCTGGTGCAGCCTCTGGAGCAGAAGTTCAGAGAGGCTGGAGTTACAGGTGGGAACTTGTAAGTTCCCTTTGCGGGTCTTGCAAAGGACTCAAAAGTGTTAGGAGGAAATTCCTGTCTGCAGCCATAATTTAGAATCTCAGAGGTTGAGATAGGAATGAGACCCCTGCCTGATGCTCAAGTCGCTCAACTCAAATCTTAGATATTAGAGCAGTGGGAGCCCAAGTAAGTTACGTGCATAATACAGACACATGACACTGTGAACTTCCAATGAGTCTGTCTCCTTGAATCTGTGTCTAGTAAGTCTCAAAAGCTTTATTCTTTCTTTTCCCCCTTGAAGAAGGGATCCCACTAATTTGTCTGTCCAGAGCCCACATATCCTCTTACACAGAGCCAAATGGGCCCTGATTTGCTGAATGTGTATGCATGCAAATAAGGAACAAAATGGAACCAATCAGGAAAGAGCTGTTAAACTTGAAGGTGGGGGAGGAGGCAGGGGAAGCTGAGCTTGCCAAAAATGTTGGCAATCAGCTTGGTGGGCTTCCTTTTCTACCATGATAATCAACTGTCAAAAGAGAAGAGTGTCACAGGACGATTTGCACTCATTAGTTTGATTGGTCTTTAGTTGCTATGGTGACATTCCAATCACCTTTGTCCTCAGAGCTGCTGCTGTACTATCAATCTGGAACTGACCCAGTGCTGTCACCTCAAGCTCCAATGGATGGCTGCAAGAAGCACACTTTTAATCTTTGATCATCCTTTTGAGCTGAGCCTATAGCCTGCCTGTTTCTGGCCTCACTTGGTTTGGGACTTTTCACATCAGTTTCTGTTGAGCCAGGATTCTTCACATTTGAGTACTGGTTATAATTTTGCTGATAGCTGGGGCTTTCTCCTAAACATGGCAGGATGACATTAGATGCAGCCCACTACTGCTAGCTCCTGGCTTTCAGGGCCTGAAGTTCTGGTTCTATAAAGTTCTAATCTGGGGTCCCTCCTATCCTTTCAATATTTATTTCTTTATTCCCTAAAATAATAAGACCATAGAACATTTCACATGGTTACTCTGCACACTGGAAAGGCAAATTTTGGTTTTTAATTTAGAACCATTATGTTTTTTCATTGGTTGGATCTCAGTCTCTTTAGGTCTTGGCGAGGCTAAGTGTCGTAAAGGCACTGTTAACAAAGTTCCAGTGCCTGGACAACCAGGACTGACCCTGCACTGTCCTTGGTAGAAATTCACTGCACAACTTTTCTTGAACTTTTATTTCTTACTGTTAAAGGCCTCTTTCCAAAATCTAGAGCTGGAATAATGTAACAAAAATAGGTGTTAATAGGAATAAAGCTAATAGAAGTTTCCTGGGAAAAACAGCTATGCAGAAAATCTAGTCTTTTATAGAATCTATATAGATATATATTTAGATTGTTAATGGTAGATATTGTTAGGTATGAAACAGAGGATTTGAGAAAGTGCTGAAAAAAGAACTTAGGGAAATTCTAGAAACTGACAAGCAGTAACTGAATCATTGGATTTTCATTTTCAGCTTCAGAAACAAGGAACTGGCATGAACAGGAAAAGATTTTTGATTATACAATTAACGAGAAGCCCTGGTACGTTCCTGAATTCAAAACAAGCAGTTTTAGGAATCTTGATGTTCTTTTAACCTGTACAGGATTTTAGTAAAGATAGGGATCTATTGGGGTAGTGTTAAGCATTCTAAATGTTAATTAATTGGTCCTGC
>CAJQZJ010032362.1:4686820-4747440 GCA_907164525.1 Lophiomys imhausi | reverse complement strand
TCTTTATATAGTAAGATTTGATGCTATTGAAATAACAGACAAATCTTTTTGAAATTCTACTATGATTGTAGAAAATAAATGTATATGTTTCAATACTCAAAGTTAATGATAGAACAGAGAGTAGTCTGAAGCATAAATCTGAAGATAAAAATGGATTAATTAATTTATTTTGTAGTTATTCCATATTCTTATCATGCTACACATCTTATCCTACTTGCCTGGTAACTTGGTGGTTATCTGAGAGGATTATGACACAGCAACATTGAAGAGAAAGGTGATTAAGCACAAAATGCCTGCTCCTTTTCAGGACAGCTCACAGATCCACAAGAAAGGATGAGGCATAAGGATGCTGGACAGAATATGACAGTTCCACCTCTGCTAACTTTCTGCCTATGGCTCTTGTGGAAGTTATTTGAATTCAGGCAATCTCACTTTCCTCAAAAGTGTAATGAAAATGGCCTTAGCCACCATCTCACAGTGTTGTTATGAACCTTAGGTGGTATCATGTATGTGAAACAAACAAATACAAATATTTTCCATCACAACAACATTAGTGTCACTGAAGGGAATAAGGTTTGCTGCTGGAAAATCTGAAATGACCCATTGCTAAAAGCTGGATCTGAAATGTATAAAGATACTTTGCTAACTATATAGAATTCTTTAATTAAAACAAGAACAGATTGACTTCAATTATAGCATAAATATATAAATAAAATAAAATTTATTGAAAGGGGTTCTATGGCACATATGTAGTAGGTGGCTGGGGATCAGAACAATGTAGGGCAATGGTGTCATCACTCATGGGTGGTACTGTCACCACACTTAACTAGCTGGGCTCCCTTTTTATTACTTCTTTTATTTTTTGAGACTATAATATAATTACATCATTTCCCCATTCTCTTTCCTTCCTCCATCAACTCCATATTTTAAAAAGTCCTCTTGGTCTCATTGACTTTTATGTTCCTGTTTCAAGCATGGCTAACTGGTCTCCTTTGGGTTGTAGGCTCTCTCTTTTGGTAATCTCAAAGGAAAAAGCCGAAAGGAAAATTTGAGGCACTATAAGAAATAGTAAATGAGAACCACATAGCCCAGAAAACCACAAAAACAAGCTTCTCAGCTACAATAAATAGAAACAGCAGCAAGTCCTTTATGTCAACTGTCAGAATTGTGTGAAAAACATTGAACTATGCATAATGATGCAAAGAATTTGATTATGTAGAAGCTTGAAATTATTACTGTAATATTTACTCAGTGCTTGTTATATGCCAGGACTTGTGTGAAATTCAGGAAGCAGATTTTACAATATACATAAATATGTGAAATGTAGTACTGAATGCCAACTAATGGGCAAATTGCAAATTTTCTGAATTAGGAATTTTTATGGATAATTGTAGCTTTCATTTTATTTTCATCCTAATCTTCACAGTAACCATTTATTACAGTTATTGAATTACTCAGGAGTCTTTTGCTTAAAAATAATAGAAATTCAACTTAAACTGAATTGACCCTCCCCTAGAAACCATGAATTAATCATGAGGGAGAAGGCTCTAGTGGTTCTTGGACTCCATAGACTTGCTTAGTGCATGAGTAGGATTCTGGGAGAGTTGCACTTAGATTCAGCTTTGCCAGATCTATCCATCTCTCCTTGGGTGCTACACCTGCTTCGGTTAAATAATTTCAGTTTTTTTTTCACTTCAGAAAGACATTCTCCACATCCTGTTGAGATGGCCACCAGCACATTCAACCTTCCCACCCCTGGTACTCCACCTCCAACAGAGAAGAAAGAATAGATGGTAGTTTTTAGATGTTTCATTGTCGCGTCGATCTCGACCAGCAAGAACGACGCAACTAACAAAAGTGCTTCTCAAGCAGTTTATTCAGGTCCCTTGAAAACAGTCTTTCGAATGCCTGGGCAGACCCAACCCACAGGCTAAATACTGTATGAACAGCCAATCAAGTAAAGCCACGTGGTGCTATCTTAGAGGCCAACGTATGCGGAAGCAAGCCAGATCAACGGTCTTAGCCAAATATGGACTTGTTTACCACCGAGAGCACTCACCATCAGGCTGGTGGAAGGCGGAAACTGGTGCCATCTTTAGGGCGCGGCACGTCGCAGCTCTCTACAGTCACCATCTTTAGGGCGTGGCACATCGCAGCTCTCTACAGTTCCTCCTTTTTTGTTTTTTCTAAAGTTGGTAGAAGTCCCTGGAAAGGCTTCGTAATCCCCATATCTGGGGATCTCATGGTGGGCCTGAGCCTGTAGGAGGGCGGTGCTCAAACTCTTACCCGTCTCTGGGTCAGCCTCCCCACTCGGGGCTGCCCTGTCTTAGGTGGCCAAGACTTACCCGTCTACTCCGTCATTAACTTGCCAGACCCTAATATCCGTGGAACAAATACCTCAGTGGGCAGGGACCATGTTCAGTGAAGATTTAAGGCTTCATGGCAACGAGCCATGTCTGAGGGGACTGACCCGCCTCAATGGCGACAAGGGCCATCATGGCTGCATTATGCTTTTGTGTGGCTCTCATCCTGTAGATGCACCATAGGCAAACCAGAGAGGCTAGTATCATCAGTATCGCCAAAGAGCCTACGCCCGCCCACTCCTTAAGATGATCCATAGCCGTCTGTATCCAGGAAGTCAAACCAGTAGCCAGGATCAAATCCACCCGAGTGGAGTTGATGTGGACGATTGTCGCTCTCAGCTCTGTCATCTTATTTTCAAATTCAGCCGACCAATCCTGTAAGAGGAACTCTGACAATTGCCTAGACAGATTAGCAGCCTTTGTTAAATTTTGATACCGCACCGAAGTAACACACAAACCCTGCATTTTCCACTCACACCCCAACTGTGCTAGTTGCCAAAGAGAATCAATCTGTTCTTGTATTAAATCTATGCGTTGATTAACTATCATAAGGCCTCCTTTGAGATGAGAATTCATAGAGGTCTGAGTATCTAATGCCTGTGTTACATTGGCTGAGATGTTATTTAGGGCATTGGCAGTCTGTATAGAACTAGACAAGGCAATAGCTGAGGCAGTAGCCCCCACAGCAGCAACAGTGATGGCAGTAACAATAGCTGCAGTGATGCCAAAATCTCTTTTAAGCCTGAATAGTATCAGGGTATTAGGGGCCTCTACAGGAACTGGTACATATCGAGGCATTCTAGTCACCACAGCCACAGGAAAGGTTGTGGCATTCCAGCACAGGGCATAAAAGCATGTGTCCAGAGTGCATACTAACTTTTCTTCACCCAAGGATGCACTCCCATTACTTACAATCCACAGAAAAGGAGGCCAGAGACACACTGGTGAGGCTGAAAAGGTCTTGTTTTTGGACAAAAGAAATGTCACATTCTCCCAGCCACTATCACCACTAGAATCTCCGACCCCCACATAATAGTTCCCCAAAGAAAAATTGTCCTTTTGATAAGATCCTCCTCCTAGCATAATGACAGGTCCCAAGTCCATGCAACTTCCATTTACCCCACACAAAAGGCACAAATCAAGAGGATTGATGGCAGTCTGTTGCATACCCAATCCAGTCTGATCTCTATCCATAGTAGATAAATTGAGCAACCCTGAACAATTTTCATTTACTACATGACTAATTGAGGGACTAAAGAAAAAATATCTACCCTGAACCCAAACAGCTCTACGCTCCTGACATCCAGTCTAGGGAAAAGGTCCTTCCTCTCCTGTGGATCCTCTACAAAAAGGTGCCCAGCGTGGCTGTCTGGGGGGGTTCTGGTCAGAGACTCGTGTGGGCCACCATCCTTCAAGATGAGAACCGTTAACTGAGATACTAAAACCGCATGCAGCATTCCAAGGAGGAATCTTTGATACAAAGTCCACCGACTGCCGAGACAATTTAATGCACTCTGTATCATCTGACCTATTGAAGCTCATTAAAAGGCACAGACTACCCTTCAAGCTGATATTTTTATTACCTTCTATAGGGCTTCTCTGATCATCAAAGGGAAGGTAGGGTAAGCCTAAGCTTCTATTACTGCTAAATAAGCTTGGAAACACAGTTGCATCATGTCTGACCGGCATCGGCTTTGGAAATATCGACAGGATCCCCCATCTCGGCTCGGTCATTCCTGACATCATCACTGCTACTATCACCAGGATCCCCAGGAAGGTCTTCATGACGAATCTTCCTCACAAGGCGTTCAGACACCCACACTGGATCTTGTTGATCCTGAGGAAAAACACAAACAGATCCTCTCGCCCATGTTAGCACGGGGTCAGGCCCTTGCCAAGAGCCTGTCAAAATATCCTTCCACTTCACCATGCCTTTAGGTGGACCATGGGAATCCTGATGTCTGTCCGCTGCTGAGCGGCCTTGAGCATCCAAATTTAAAAAATTTAAAGTAAATAAGGCTAAAGACATTCTCTCCTTGGGGGTATGGCCTTGGCCTATTCCCCTTTTTTGTTTTTGTAAACATTTTTTTAAGGTGTGATGAGCACGCTCCACAATTCCTTGTCCTTGAGGATTATATGGTAATCCGTGATTAAGCTGTATCTCCATCTGGTTGCAGAAGGAGACAAAGGACTGAGCCGTATAGGCTGGTCCATTGTCCGTTTTTAGCTGTTGTGGTTTTCCCCATGTAGTCCAGGCTTCTAAGCAATGCCCTATGACATTGCGAGCCTTTTTTTCACTCATAGGTGTAGCATGTATGATACCTGAGCAGTTATCCACAGATACATGAATATATTTTAAGGTTCCAAACTCTGAAATGTGGGTAACGTCCATTTGCCAGATTTTGAGTGGCATCAACCCTCTAGGGTTCACTCCCACACTGGGAGGATGATGATGAATCACACACTGGGGACAGTCCAAAACCACTTGTCTAGCATCTGTTCTAGACAAATGGAATTTTTGTTGTAGAGTTCTTGTATTTACATGAAATAATTGGTGAAACTGTCTGGCTTGGTCCAGGAATGAGCTCCAAAAAATGTATTCCATCCTAGTCCATTGATCAACTTTATCATTACCCTCACTTAATGGTCCAGGTAATCCTGTATGTGTTTTGATATGTTGAATATAAAAACATCTTTTTCTTTGTCAGATTAAAACTTGTAACTCTTGTAATAAGGCACATACAGTACTACTATTCTTAATAGGACCTGTTAATTCTAATACTTTTACTGCATTGACCACATAGACTGAATCTGAGATCAAACTGAATGCAAATTGACATCTTTTAAACATCTCAATTACTATTTTCAACTCTACTATTTGGGGGGAGCCCGGTTGAAATTGACATAGCATGGGCTCTTGTCTTTCTTTCAAATAGGCTCTGCAGCCTGTCTTTGAGCCATCAGTAAACACATTTGGTGATCCTTGAAGTGGTACTGTTGAAGTAACCTTAGGGAATATTACTGGGTGTTCTTTAAAAAATGATAGCAATGGATGCTTAGGATAATGGTTATCAATCACTCCTTTAAAGCTACATTGTAATATTGTCCAATCATCTACAGTGCCACACAAAATCTTAATTTGATGACTGGAATAGGGCACTATTATACTGGCAGGAGCAACTCCAAAAGACTGCAAACATTGTTGGATACCATTTAAGGCTAAAGCAGCAACTGTAGTGGGATAATGTTCTATGGATTTTTTTGGAGAAATCTTCGAATAAGTCCATAATAATGGTCTGTCCTGCCATAACAATCCTGTAGGTTGACCATAGATGGCAAATATGCACAATGTAATGGGCTGTCCTTCCTGTCATCTCTTTAGGAAGGCACTCTGTAACCTTTCTTCCACTTTACATAAAGCTTTTCTTGTTTCTTCTGTTAATTGCCTAGGAGAATTAAGTGCTGAATCACCTTTCAAAATATCATATAGGGGTCTTATTTCATAATTTGGTAGCTTCAAATAGCCTCTTACCCAATTGATATCTCCTACCAACCTTTGAAAATCATTTAGAGTCTTTAAATTATCTTTTTTTAATCTCAATCTTTTGAGGTATTATCTTTTCAGGTCCAACCTTTGCTCCTAAATAATTAACCACATTTTTCTTTTGAACCTTATCAGGAGCAATAAACAATCTTTTTTTTTAATAATTGAACTAATTTTTCATAGGCCTGATCTAACATTTGTTTACTCTTAGCTGCCAGTAAGATATCATCCATATAATGAACACATCTCAAATCTGGAAAATTCTTTCTCAAGGGAGCAATGGCTTCCCCCACATACAGTTGGCACATAGTGGGGCTGTTCGTCATGTCCTGAGGTAATACTACCCATTCAAACCGCTGATCAGGTTCTTCATGGTTACAGGATGGAACAGTAAATGCAAATCTCTCACTATCTTTGGCACACAAAGGGATAGAGAAAAAACAATCTCTTATATCTACAACTATAATGGGCCATGAGGCTGGCAAAGATGATAAAAGCAGCAAGCCGCATTGCACTGGGCCCATGATCTGTATTTGTTGATTTATGGCACGCAGGTCATGCAACAATCTCCATTTTTCAGATTTTTTTTTAATGACAAAGATAGGTGTATTCCAGGGAGATACAGATGGTTTTATATGCTTTAAAGACATCTGTTAATCTACCAACTCTTTGGCTGTAGTCAATTTTACAGAGGAAAGTGCCACTGAGGAACCCATACTGGGTCCTCCGTCTTCCAAGTTATGGGAATGCCCTCCTCAGTGGCCCCTAGGAAAAACCCAGGCCCTGTCTCTTTTGTCTTTGCTGCACAGATATGGGACTCTTTCGCCCCTGTAAATATTTTCCTATTCCAAAGCCTGGAGCATATCCCATATCTTGCATCATACGTTGGGCTGAATCAGAATAGTCATTACTTAATTTAAATCCCATATCCTTTAAAAGGTCTCTTCCCCAAAGGGAGATAGGGAGCTCAAGTACATATGGCTGTATTTTTCTTGTGTGGCCTTCTTGGTCCTGTCACTTTAATAATCTTGCACTCATATCTGGAGTCTTAGCATAACCCAGGCCTTGAAGTGTTTGAGAAGAGTCTTGTATGGGCCAACCTGAAGGCCAGTCTTTCTTTGCTATGATACTCCTATCAGCCCCAGTATCCAAAAGGCCCAGGATCTTTTTACCATCAACTTTTAACTCCAAGACGGGGCGTTGGTCCAAATCCAAGGAGAGAAAAGTCAGATCCGTGCCCGTGGAACCAAAACCATCTTTTCCTCTATCTCGATCCCTCGCCACATAGCGATCATGTAAGCTCGGCAAAATGACCAACTGAGCAATTCTATCTCCAGGAGAGATAGCTGTTATACCACGGGGGGAGGCTACCATGATCTTAACCACTCCTGTATAATCTGGATCTATAACCCCAGGATGGACAATAAGTCCTCTCAAGGCTGATGATGACCTCCCTAACAGCAAACCAACTGTACCAGGTTCAAGGGGTCCTTTAAAATCTATTTCAATTAACTGGACCCCCATTTGGTGCGTTAATACGAGTCTGGTGGTGGAGCAGAGGTCCAATCCTGCTGAGCCTGCAGTGGCTCTCCGCGGTCTCTCGGATGGCGGAGGGTTGGCCATCTCTCTTGATTTTGTTCTTTGTCCTGATTCTCTACTGTCCCATATATTTGTGGGCCCTGGGGTCGTGGGCCCCGCTGTCCGTTTTTTGGATGAGCACCACCATAACCTTGAGTCAAAGGCTGGCCATGGATGTATGTCACTGAACGGACGGCACTCATTAGCCCAATGGTTCCCTTTTTTACATTTTGGGCATAACCCCGGCTGCCTGGGGCGTTGTGCACTTTCTGTACTTTCTGTACTCCTTCCCCCGGGGCATTGTCTTTTAAAGTGTCCCATCTTGTCGCACTTAAAACAAACTCCTGGACTTTCTCTACCATTTTTGGTCAATTGTACTACCGCGGCAGCAAGACCAGCATTAGTTAATGGCCCTCCAAGTTCTCTACACACTTTCATCCAGGCTTTTAGCCCTTTGTTCTTGTAAGGGGTGATAGCGGCTCTACACTCTTTGGTACATTGCTCATAGACCAACTGCTTTATTAGTGGCATAGCAGCATCCAGATCACCAAAAATCTTCCCTGCCACTTCCACCAATCATGCCACAAAGTCTGAAAAGGGCTCCATGGGGCCCTGTAGAATCTTAGTTAAGTTTCCACTCACCTCCCCTTTGTTAGGAAGGGATTTCCAAGCCTTGATAGCTGTCTGGCTTATTTGTTTATAAACCTGATTGGGATATCCTGTCTGCTGGTTGGCAAATCTCCCCTGCCCAAGCAGCATATCTCTATCCCAGGCTGGATTTCCATTTCTCTGATTAATGGCTGTTTGTTCAGTGGCATACTCAATCAAGAAAGCTTTCCAGTCTAAGTATTGCCCTGGACTTAAACAGGCGTGGGCCAGGCCACTCCAATCACTCGGGGTCATACAATGTCTGCTCAATGTTTCTACTTGAGTCAATGTAAAAGAAGCAGTAATACCATAGGTACAAACCGACTCTGTAAGGGATTTAACTACTTTAAAATCAAGCGGTTCCTTGTACCTGTTCCCTTGTGGATCTTGGTATACCGGATAGGCAAACTGTAATTCTGTTCTTACTTGTGTCCACACTCCTGGGCAGAAAGATCTCCCTACTTCCAGGGACTGAACAGGCTGATCTATCTGAACGACTTCAGGATATGGAGGGGGAGTTGAAGGCGCCACGGCAACAGCTTTACTTACACCGACTGTCGTCAACGTGGCTGAAGGCACCGCGGCAACAGCTTCACCTACACTGACTGCCGCCAACGTGTCTTTTTTTTTTACCCCTTTTTTTCTTTTTCTAATAGCAGTCCTCTACAACTGTTCTATTAGAGCGTGTAGCTCCCCTTCAGAATCTGTACCCTCTGAGTCCTCAAAATCTCTAAAATCTCTAAGATCAGGATAGAGAGGGACTTTCTTTTTACTTCCCTTTTCACTGTCTGCCTGCTCAGATCTTTCCCCTTGCAGCAGTTCCAAGACTGATTCCCCCTCCTTGATTGCTTTACAGCATCTCTGATCTTCTAAACAACTCCTCACCATCTTCCAAACCGTTCTTACTCCATGCTTCAGAGCAACTTGCTTCCAAGCAAAATCCAAGTCCCTGCCTAATTTGTCCCAGCAGGATACCGTAAGATTCCCGGACACCGCAAACCACAGAGCCACGGAGTCGCATTCATTCAAAAATCTTTCTAGTGTTGACTTCTGAAGTTTTAATTTTCTAGCTAAAAGTAGCTCCTGAAGAGCCAGAAAAATTGGATGTGACTGAGACGATCCCATGATTAAAAATTTACTTTCAGTTCGCTGTTTCCCGCGAAACTTTACCTTTTGTTCGCAAATTCCACGAAAATTTACCTTTTGTTCGCAATTTCCACAAAACTTTACCTTTTGTTCGCTATTTCTGCGAAACTTTATTGTCCCAATTTATCCCAGGAACTTACCAGTGCACTGCCCCTGACTGCAGGAGTTCTGAGTCTTTTCTGGTTTCCCGTATGGGCCACCACTTGTCACGTCGACCTCGACCAGCAAGAACGATGCAACTCACAAAAGCGCTTCTCAAGCAGTTTATTCAGGTCCCTTGAAAACAGTCTTTCGAATGCCCGGAGAGACCCAACCCACAGGCTAAATACTGTATGAACAGCCAATCAAGTAAAGCCATGTGGTGCTATCTTAGAGGCGCACGTATGCGGAAGCAAGCCAGATCAACGGTCTTAGCCAAATATGGACTTGTTTACCACCGAGAGCGCTCACCATCGGGCTGGTGGAAGGCGGAAACTGGCGCCATCTTTAGGACGCGGCATGTCACAGCTCTCTACAGTCACCATCTTTAGGGCACGGCACATCGCAGCTCTCTACATTTCATCTCTATTCATTTTAATTCTGCCTTAGTGTCCCAGTGGGTGGGACAAATAAGTGGAATTAAATGTCACTGATGTTTGAAGGAGCAATTGGATGTTCCATTTTGAGGATCAGAGGACTCACTATTCTAAAAAGTAGAGAGGCACCTAGTCAACTCATCATGTGGAGATTACTGTCCCAGTAGAGTCTCTCACAGCTACCCTTTCTACAAATTCATTACCTCCACTCATTAAAATTGATATTTCATGATGATTTTGTTAGAATATCAAATCAAAAATTTCATTAGAATAACCACTCACATTTATCTTTGAAAAGGTCTTAATAGACAGAGAAATCTATGACATCTGCTAATCTTTGCTCCTAAGAACAAGTAGTATTCGGCTAGTGCCCCTGTAGGAACTCTAGATGATTCACAAGCTCTCTGAAAATAGATGGGTTTTGTATATGCAGGGTGAGGATGTAGCATGAGGAAAGAGGGAGAGACACCCCCACTAAGAGTGGATGGCCAACAGACATACTTTTTCCACTTCCTTGTTGTGATGGGATATGACAACACATGAAACTTTCAACTGTTTCCATGTCTGTGACTGGGGCAGGTGTTTCCCCAGAGCTATCCTATAGGAAAAAAAAATGCATCAACATGCACGTGTGAGTTCTTGAGTGGATAGTGTAATGTGTGGCAGCCAGGGTAGTGTTTGGCTAGAACTTCAGAATGTTGGGCTTGTCACTGGACTTCCATTTCAGCTGAGAAAAACAATTCTTAGATATTTGGAGAAATTATGTTAATAAATTGTGGATTATGGAGATATTTTATTAACAAATTGTGGCTACAAATATATCAGATATTGGTTAGACCCTGGAGTTAAAGCAATAACCAAACAGGTAACATTCGTAATTACTGACTTCATAGTGTAAAATAAAATAATTTATGACCCTTAAACTACAACAAGTGTGATAGAGGTTATCAGAGGAAAAAATAGGTAATTTTATAAATGAGCAGAAAGCACACTTAATTTTTTAAAAATAATTTATTTTTTATTTTTTCAAGTTACATCTCAATCACAATTCCCTCCCTACTCTCCCCTCCAGTCCCACCCTCCCACCCTCTTCACCCTCAACCCCTCATCCTCTTCCCTTTTTTTTTTAGTTTAAGGTATATCTTTTCCCCCCCAACAGCTCCCCCTTTCAGTCCAACAAATGGTTCTTTCTCTTATAACAATAAATACAATACAAAACAACTGAAATAAATAGGCCACAATTATGAGAGTTATATGGCTTAGCAGACATTCCCAATGTCCAGTCCATATGTATTTGGCACCTGATTTTAACATTCTACTATCTAACCATCTCCATGAGTTTAAAGTTCTATATCTAACTCAGCTTTCATACTAACTTGCATCACAATTTTCAAAACATCTTCTTAGATCCAGAATACCCTCTCGATTCCTAAACAACTCAAAATTTAACTATGAGACTCTAGCTGTCTATTCTTCAACCACCTCAGAGACCTGAGAGGGATAAATATAATCCTTCCAGGGAAACATCATTTAGGTTTTAATTTAGTTCACTCTCCACTTGGGGAAGTCAAGTGACTTTTTGGCCTTCTGCTTTCAATTGGTGCCTAGACTTATAGTAAAATGATTTGTATAATTAAAGGATTTATACAGAAACACTGTTTTCTCTACTCCCCCTGTAAATCTTATGTCAGTGATATATATGAGACTTGGAAATATAACTAGTAAACAAAGCTTGTATCTGGAGTCCTTGTCTTGGCAGATTTAGATTGATAGATTCCTATACAAAATTTTTATAGACAATATAGAAGTCTCAATTAAGACCTCTGTATTCATTTAATGTTGATTTTTAAATCAAGCTGTTTGCATTTTTCTTCATCAACAAAATGCCTTCCAGACTATTTAACACCAGCAGCTTACTTTAGCAAAGGAAGAGCACACACCTTATGGATGGAGGCATGTTCGTTGATTCTAGTGCTCAGGGATCTCTGGCCAGGGACAGACACCTGGTTGGAGTGGATGGATGGGTGGATTTCAGTGATTAAGAACTCCATTTTCAGCACAGGAATTCAGGATGCCAAGAAGCTGACAGTATGACAGATAGTGAGAAAAGAAGCCAAGCTAGTTAGAGGTGGCTTTCTATTCATGGTTGACAGCCAAAAATAATTCATGGCTAACATAGCAGGCAAACTCACCCTCTATAAGCATGCTCATTCTGCAAATGTTTGTAGCAGTGTGACCTCCCTGGTGCACTGGCTGGCTCAGCACTTCAATCATTGGGTAGTATACCAATATTTTTTTAAAAGTTCTTTTAAAATATTTGCCTAACTTGAAATTATTAGCCCTATAAATGATAGTCAGGTTTTTTCTAGGCTTAAGACCTCTGCAATAGCTATTTGCACTGTCCAGAACATTTGGTCCTCAGATTATCCTATGTTTAAAATCCCCTCTCTTGAGATGTCAGGAAGCCTTTCTTGGGCCCCACTTAAAGAAGCTAGATAGTAGCTTTCTGGCATGTTATATTATTTTATTGTCAAGCATATTTTACTTGTTGGAATTGTAAAGTTTTTGAAATTGTGTATTTCTTTAAAAAACGTTTATTTATTAATTCTAGTTACACCTCAATCACAGCCCCTTTCCTCCTACCCTGTTGGCTCTCCTCCCACCCTCTACCCCCTCTCCCACCTATTCTACTCTTCCAGTGTGGGAGGACCCAGATATCAGCCCCCCCTCAGTTCATCAGTCACATGAGGGTAAGAGCTTCCTCTTGCTCTGGGGTTTGACTTGGCAGCTCCACTAGGGCAATGTGTCCCACTAACAGATAACAAAGTCCATGACTAAGACTGCCTCATCCCTACTTGTATGAGAACCAAGTTGCCTATCCTCTATATTTGTTTGAGGGGGGGTCTAGGTCAAGTCTAGGCTTTTTTCTTCTGCTTTTGTTTTGTTTTGGTTAGTGTTTCAGTCTCTGTAAGCCTCAAGGGGCCTAGATTAGTTGGTTCTGTTGATCCTCATGTGTTGATCTTGACTAATCTAGGTCTCTCTATTCCTCTTTCTTCTCTTAAATAGGACTCCCGGAGCTCCCTCTAATGTTTGACTGTGTGTCTCAGCATCTGTTTCAATCTGCTGCTGGGTGAAATTTCTTCTAGGATAGTTATGCTACATTCCTGTTCCTTTGGGTCTGTGGGTTGTAGGATAGTTATCCTGTACTATATGGCTATAATCCAGTTATATGTGAATACATGCCATATGCATCTTTCTGAGTCTGGGTTAGCTCACTCAAGATGAACTTCTTCCCATATGTTTGAAAGCTAACTTCTTCACCAGTGGACTCCAAATGTCTAGAAGAGTCTGTGGAATTTTTACCACTCTGTTCCTTGAAGACAAACATCATTTCTTAAGATAATTTCCAAAACTAAATGACCAATGAAAATAGAAATAGACAAAATATATCCTTTTAAAAAATAATTTAACAGTTAGGATAAAATGGACCTTTTTATCTGCCAAATAGCTCAGTTAACATTTGTCATCTGATAATTCATAAAGCTTATTTGTATTTCTCAGTAGTGAGTGAGGCCTACATGTTAACAGACACCTTTAATGCTCATTTATCATGTTGGGTATTTATTCTGTACCTACAATAAACCAGTTTTCTATTGCTAATATCATGGTTTTGTATGTCTATGGAAAGCCCCTGAGGTTCCATGCATGCAATTCCTCCTCATCAAGAATCTCTTCCCAGGTGATTTTAGATTGTGTCAAGTTGACTGTTAAAACCAACCAGTACAAACAAAGCCTTCTGCCTATTTCAGAATCTTTTTTATTGATGCCTCCCAAAACCCATCTCATCATCAACATTAAACACTATCTTAGGGTGAAAGGTGAAGAGGAGTATTTCAAATAACATGAAGCCAGGAAAGGCAGGCATTGCTACTGTAATATCTGACAAGGTGGACTTCAAACCAAATCTAATGAGAAAAGATAAAGAAGGCTGCTTCATACTTATCAAGACAATAATAACCAAGAGGAAACCACAATTCTAAATATATATGAATCAAACACAGGCTCATCTAACTTCACAAACAAAGATTTAAAAGTTACAGAGTAACCTCAAGATATACTTGTTGGGAGGGAGTGTTTTACAGGAAGAGGGGTGGATGAGACATAAAAATTGGGCCAAAAAGGAGTAGAATCCATATATACACACATGAAACTGTTGAAAAATAATACATACATTTTCAAAGAAGAAAAAAGTTTAGAATGCACTAAGAATTTTAAAAAATTGTAAGAGAAAGTATAAGTAATCCTTTATAGAGGTTCCGTCTTAAAATGAATAGATGAAATGCCTTCTTCCTTCCAATTATTGGAAATAGTGGCCATCTTCTTACATATAATGTTATTGTTTATCATCAAAATGATGGATAAGTGAGTTAATGCAAGAATCACTGACTGTGTAAAGAAGAGAAGAACTGGAAGCCAAGAGGTCAGATTCTGAATTATAGACGTAGGAGTTGGAGGTGTATCAATGCCTGGAATTTTTTATTTGTAAAGTGGATGACATTTATTTTGTACCCAAAGGAACAGTTTTCTGGTGTAAATACCACAGTTTCATCCTTCTCTAGTATTTTCCTGAGGTCACCCACCTGTGGTCCCCTTTTATTGTCAGCCTATGCTCAAAGTCTAAGCACAGAAAATAAAATCAGATGTTACAACTTCAGTGCACCATTTTCCTCTCTCTCTTTATATAATTCTCACTGCCACTGCATACCTCCAATGCTCTTTTGATTCTTTTCCTATAGCATTTAGATTTCCCATTTTGAATCACTATGTTTTATATCTCTGAGTAGTCTTTTATTTTAGACTCTTAGCTCTTCAAGGGCAGGCCTCATTAATGCTTTATCTGAGGAGGTAATTCTGAATAATTTATTCAATAAGTCCTCCTCGAAGATATATCACATTTTGAGTGCAGCATTAGTTTTAGAGAAAGAGTTGTGAGCAACTGATACAGAGGAAAGAATCACTACTTTGTCCAATAGAGTTTAATAATACAGCAGAGCATTAATGACCCTTATTTGTTGAACACTTCAGCCAATTTGACAAGACAATAATCTCTGCATATAGTAGTAGCTAAGGTTGTAGGTTTCAATTCATATATAAAGAGTCCACTCTTGGCTTTGTCACTCACTAAATATGTGCCAGTGTGATCTCTGTCTGGGATATAAGAGGAGGTTAAAACAAAATCAATTGCGCTCCTCTATCTGAGAGTTGATTGGATGGTTCTTTTGACATGGACCAGGCTATCTATCCTTTTCTCATTTTGGCTAGTTCTTATGTCTAGGCTAAGCTGTTGAGTTACCTGGGAGCTGGATTGTTTTAGAATAACCTTACTCAGCACAGCTCTTTTACACACGGTATCTCATCTTTCACTGTAATCCTGAGCTTCTTCAAATATGGTTCAGTGGCCCCAAAACAGCTACTTGAAGTTCAGAATTAACACAATATTATTACTATTGTATTTTATTAGCTGAAAGAAATCACAAGGACTCTCTAGAATCATGGTATGGGGAAATAGACCCATATTTTTATGGGAATTGTTGCAAAATCACATTGTACAGGGTATGAAAACACTAAGCATGATTGTTGGTTACTTTTGGACTTTATTGGTTATAATTTTGTAGTCATTAAACAAAGATAAATAAGATTTTATAGATTGTCAAAATTATATAAGGTAACTTAGAAAGAGGTGGTTTCATTGCTTTGCTTTTATGAATTACTTGTTAAATGTTGACAATTTATTATTATTGTCTCATTTATGTTCACAGTCACTCATATAGAGGCAGTATTATAACTCCCGTTTTAGAGAGGAAGATACTTTGAGCTTCAACTACTTGTTCATATTATGTTGTCAGTTTGGAACCTGTATTCAAACCAGTTTGTTCAACTCCAAAGGTTGTAGGAAAGACTTTGTGTATATTTGTATGTGTGTTTTGTTGTTGTTGCTTTCTTGCTATTGAGGTCTGAAAAGTACTTTCATGAGGTGCCTCCATATTGTCCTTTAGAGGCCTTCTGTATAGGATTTCATGCATTACTTCCTGTTTCAAGTTTGATGCATTTTCTGTTTTAAGCATCTCACTTAAGCTCACACTCAATTTAACTTCTAAACCCCTATGCTGTAGAGCATAGAATAGTTTTGACTCTCACAGGTGATGTTTTGATCACATTTGGCACTCCATAATTTGATAAAGAAATGTGAACATTCTAGCCAATCTAGGTTTTCATATACTTACTACCGTGTACCATGTGTGTTTAATCTCACTATCTACTGACGACTTTCACACTTCTTTATCATTCAAAGAAATGTGCTTCTCTCAGGTCAACCAGATTATATAGTTCTAATATACATGAAATCTTGTCCAGAATATCAAAGGCTATAGAGCACTAACTTTAGTATCCTTCTATCTATATGAAAAAGAATAAAATTGTATTTTCAAGCAAAATGATAAAATGATTCTTTCAACTGGTGAAAAATGTTTCTTTCAGGATCTTTAAGTCATTAAGTTCTTAAATGATTATAAAAAGCATCTTCAAATCAATGTTTCATGTAAGCAGAGAGAGGAGACTAAAATTGAAAGTGAAGAAATATTTACAAAGGTAGAGGAAAACTAGAGTAAATATGAAATCAACCAAATGCCACGAAATGTACATGGTTCATCTGCATTGACCTAAAAGAGAAGTCTAGCTAACTGGCATCACTACAATCACTACAGAAGCTTCTGGACACATAGCCTCTTCCCCCCTTTGCGGCTATATGAACTCTTTGCCATTGCATCATTCAACATTTTATTTTCATCTTCTTAGAGAATCTCAGGATCACAGATAGGCTGACTATGTAAATTTGAAGCCATGGAAAATGAGGTCCAGTTACATTCCTTAAAGGAAAAAATAAGTTGTATACAATAAAAGGAAAATAGACAAAGGAAATGTGGTGCATACACACATTTTTTTAATTCACAAAGAAGAATGGAATTATCCTGTTTGAATGAAAATGAATGTAACTGGAAGTAATCATATTAAGGTAATTAAATGTTTAGAAGGCAAATATCGCATTGCCTTTCATTTGTGGGTCCTAGAATTTTAGTTATACAAAATGTCATATGTACAGATGGCATGAAAGTAGAAGCAAAAATGTCTTGGAGAACAAAAGTGACTAGGAGAAAGGGAGAAACACAAAAGGGGAGCTGGCATTGGGACATCGGAGGGAATATGCTTGAAGTTCATTGTATACTATGGTAGTTTGAATAAGAATGGCCTAAATAGGCTCACATAGGTGTGAGTTTATCAGAGTAGGTGTGGCCTTGTTGGAGGAAGTGTGTCATGGGGGGGGGTGTGATCTTTGAGGTTTCAAAAGTCCAAACCATATATGGACACTCTCTCACTCTTCAGGTCAAGATATAGCTCTCAGTTACTGTTCAAGTGCTTGTGGAGGCTGCTCCCCATCACGATGAAAATGGATTAAACCTCAGAAACTATAAGCAAGCTTCCAATTAAATGCTTTCTTTCATAAGAGTTCCCTTGGTCATGGTTTCTCTTTACAGCAATAGAACAGTGACTAAGACAAAAGTTGGTACCAGTAGTGGGGCATTGTAGTGATAGGCCTAACCATACTGTTATTGGAGGAATATGGAAGACATTGGGTCTTTGGACTTGAAATGGGGTTGGACACCTTAAATAGGTCAGTCAGTAGAAGCATGGAAGACAGTGGGGAGGGTGATTTGAACTGTGGGAGTCCAACTGAAGAAGTTTCCAAGGGGAAGAATATTAGAGAGTGGTCCAGAGTCTATTGTCATATTTTGGCAAAAAATAAGGCTGCTTTTTATCCTTATCCTAAAAACATACCCAGGTCTAAATTGAAGAGTTTTCAATTAATGGCATTGGCAGAAGAGAATTCAAGACAGCCTGGTATTGACTCTGTTATGTGGTTATTTGTGGTTATCAGTAATCATTCTTATGCAGATCTATCATGAAAAGGAAAGAGCTGAATAAGGAGAAATGCAAAATGTACAGTTCAAGGAGAAATGATGCACCAGGAAATATAATGTTGCCCAAGTCAAGTGCTCAGAGAGATAAAAAGTTTAAAGAAGAACTTAATGCTAAAGGGGATAAAGGAAATGATGACCTCAGAGCAAGACCCCACCCAGCTAAGCTTCCAAGTTATGAAAAGGAATTAAAAAAAAGTTTAAACAGTGTAGAAAAACAAAACAAAACAAAAAAATCAACAACAGAAAGCTGATGAAATTGCAATTGAGGGGATCAAGTTTATATCCCATCAAGCAGCAGAATTTGCCAGTTTTGGCCAAATCATTATGGCTTTAGACTCAATAATCCAAGAAAGGGTTGTGGAATCTCCCTCTGTAGTTAAGGAAAGCCACTGACGTCAGGCATGTGTCAGGTGTGTACCTGCATGAAGAACCAGAGGGCAACTGCTTGAATATGAAGCCTGGATTGTGTTGGAAACCCAAGATGTTGGAGATGCTTGGGTCATCAGATACATGCCAAAGAAGCAGCTAACAGGGTGTGGAACCAGACAAAGAGAGAGATGTGTGCTGCTGTCAACAAAGCTAAAAGGAGTTGGTGATCTGAAAAGTGCTTTGACATCAGATGTGGTGATGCAGAATTTGGAGTTCTCCTTGCTGGGATTTTGTCTTGTTTAGGTCCTCACTATGTTTCCTTTCCTCTCTTTTGGAATAGTAATGCACATTCTGTGCCATTTAATTTTGGAAGTATGTCATCTGCTTTTTGATTTTATGTGATTTTTGATTTAGATTTTACAAGTTGTTACAGTGAAAAGATTGTTGTGAATCTCAGAAGAGACTTTGGATTTTGAATTAGCTTTGAGACTGAAAGACTATGGTGACTTTTGAAGCTGGACTGAATGTAGTTTGAATTATGGTATATATGGTTACCAGTCTATAGGGGGTTGGGAAGTGGAATGTAGTGGTTTGAATGAGAATGGACCACAAAGGCATATATAGGTATGGTTTTGTTGGAAGGAATCTGTTACTGGGGATTGGCACTCAGATTTCAAAAGTCGATGCCAGTCTCTGTCTCTTGGCTTGTGTATCAGGATGTAGCTCTCAGCTACTTTCCTTCTTTCTTTTTTTAAAAAAAGTTATGTTTATTTATTATTTCAAGTTACATCTCCATCATAGTACCCTCTTTCCACCCCTCCTGGTTCCACCCTTCCACTCTTTCCTTCTCCCACCTATCCCTCTCCTCCGATGTGGAGTGTCCCTACATATCAGCTCCTCTCATTTCACTTTCTTAAAGCTCTCAGTTCAAGTGCTGTGCATGCTGCCATGCTTTCCCTCATGATGACAATGGATTAAACCTCTGAAATCATAATCAAGCCCTCAATTAAATTCTTTTTTTTATAAAAGTTGCCTTGGTCATGATGCCTCTTCATAGCAATAGAAAAGCGACTAAGACATATACTTACAAGAAAATGGCCTTATTCAACCTGTAATAAATTGAAAATATGTAAAATTATTTTTTTAAAGTTAAGGAAATAGAAGTTTACTTTCAGTAAATTTAAATTTCTATCCAGTCACTCTAAAAGAAACAGCAAGAATAAGAACAATACAATAATAATAATATTAATAAATTATTTAATTAACACATACTCTATGCAAGCACATGAAGCTGAAATGGAAAGTGGTGAAATATAAAAATCACTCTGAAATCAGGTATTTTGTGGATGCAAATCCTTTATTTATTTACTTTTGAAATGTTTGTTTATTACTTCAAATTACATCTCCATCACAGTCTCCTCCCACCACCTTGCCCAGCCCCACCCTCCCACTCTCTCCCCTTTCTCCCAGAACTCATAATTCCTTCTTGAATAATTAGGCCTCAATTGTGAAAATTATAAGGTATAACATATATTCCCAATGTCTCGTCCATACATATTTGGCAACTGATATTAATTTCTATTATCCATCTATCTCTATGAGTTTAAAGTTCTATACCCAACTCATTTTCCATCCTAGCTTGCATTACCAACTTAAAACCATGTTCTTAGACCTAAAACATCCTTTTAATTCCTAAACAACTTAAAATTTAACTGTAAGACTATAATTATCTAGTCTTCAACCACATCAGAGACCTGAGAAGGTGAAATAAATCTGATGATACAGGAAGTACAGAGCCAGAAGCTTCCAAAACTAAGAAATGAAAGACAACTGGCTGCCTGGACACTCCCCAATTTCTCTCCATTCATTAGAGCATCTGTCTTCAGCCTCTTAGCCAAGTAACTCTGACAGACATTAATTGTAAAGCCAGAATTATAAAGGACAAATCCTTTAGTTTTAAGATGCACAGATTTCAGAGACTTTGGGTGGAGGAACAAACACATTAACCATTATTCATTGGTTGAGTCTTGGTTCTGATATACAAATGCATCAGCCTTTTCAATGCTCAGTTTATTCATGTGAAAACAAGGAGTGATGGTTCCTTTTTCTAAGTGTCTATAGACATGAAATACATAAGATATTTTTCTAAGCCATAAAACAGTGCACACATAATTATGTTGAAATCAACTATTTAATTCACACACACATGCATACACCACTCTATTTCATTTACATTGGATTCTGGTAGGAACAAACTACAGAATAGACATTTTGAGAAAACTTAAAAATATTTCACACTTTCATGTTTCATATAGGGAAAAACAACTCACATGTCACTAATATTTCTTCATTGTCCACTAATTGAGAAGAAAATCTCTAAATTACATCTCAGCAAGATCTCACATGAAAAACAAATGGATAGGAGGATTCAAGATGGCACCATTCATCGAACATGGTATCTGAGTAGTGGGTGAATGATTAGTCACTGTGGAATGAATGTGAGGCTCCACAGCTGACTGTGAAACACAGTGTATGAATTTCCATGTAGAACACTGAGATAGGTCACCATTCAAAACAGCTCATGTAGGATCCAAGAAAACCACCCTGAGATCAGCCATCTTTGTCCCCCATCTGGAGAGGAGTGCTGGGCCTGAGTCATGAGCACATCCTGCCCATGAGCGGATCCAGCCCATAGCTCCAGCCACAGGTCAGCAGCCCTGCCTGCCTCCATGAGTCCCAGTCTCCATATGGACCTTTCCACCTACTTGGGAAGAACAGCCAAGCCACAAGAGCACAAAGGTATGTAAGAATTTCTTTCCAGAGTTTCCAACATGGTAGCACAGAGTTTGCACAATAGCTGAGTGGCAGGAGCCAAACCCAGCCACAGGAGAGCTATCAGGAGCTGAGACCTTCTGCAAACACAGCTGATGACAGCATTTCTCTGACACACACTGGGACTGATCACTCACGTGAGCACCTGAACTTTTGAGGCAGTCGGACCCGCTGACTTTGGCACCTGTCTTAGGTGGAGTTCCCTGCCTGTATAACCAGTCTAGCAGATGAACCCAGAGTAACTATGTTGGTGAGGGGAGAACCCAGGCTCCAGTGGTGCATGGGTCCAATATCTAGTCCACAGCTCAACCTGCATTTCTGAGGAGACCCACCAGCTCTCAGGACCTCACATCCCCCTCCCCACTACAATTCCATGCATATAGATACAATTGCATCACATCTAGCTGAGGAGAGCTACAGTCACTCTCAAAGATCCAGTCTCTTTTACAGGGACCTACCCATAATATGGAGGTGGGGACACCAGGATCACAGGATCAACCATCCCCCAGGATAAGAGATTTTCCTGAGCACCAAGGACAGTTGGCATCAGAAACAAGCAGACAACACCAGGGTCAACTAGATGACTAAAGGCCAGTGCAAGAACATGATAAAAACAAAACAAAACAAAACAATATAATGTCTGCAGAACCTAGTTATAATGCTACAGAAAGCCCTGGAAATCCCAACACAACTGAAACACAGGAAATGACCTTAATATTGTGCTTATGAAAATAATAGAAGTCTTAAGGAGGAAAACAAGTCCCTCAGAGAACAACAACAAAGTACAGCAAAACAGGTGATGGAAATGAATAAAGCCCTTAGAGAAATGCAAGATATACTTAAACAAGAGAATAAAATGTTTCAAGACCTGAAAATGGAAGTTGAAGCAATAAAGAAAGCACAAGCTGAGACATCCATATAACTGGAAAACCTTGGAAAAAGAAAAGAAACTACAGATATATGCACCTCAAATAGAATACAAGAGATGGAAGAAAGAATCTCAGGCACAGAGGATAAAACTGAAGAAATTAATATATCTGTCAAAGGTGAAATCCAAAAAAGTCCTGACACAAAATCTTTAGGAAATCAAGGATACTATGAAAAGGTGAAACTTCAGAATAATAGTAATAGAACAAAGAGAAGATTCCCAGCTCCAAAGGACCAGAAAAATCTTCAAACAATTATAGAAGAAAATTTCCCAAACCTAAAGAAAGAAATGCTTATAATCACAAAAGAAGTCTACAGAACTCCATATAAATGAGACCAGAAAAGAAAACCCTCCCACCACATAATAATCAAAACACTAAATGCACAGAACAAAGAAAGATTGTTGGACTGAAAGGGGGAGCTGTTGGAGGGAAAAAGATATAACTTAAACTTAAAAAAAAAAGGAAGGGGATGGGTGAGTTGAGGGGGAAGAGGGTGGGACGGTGGGACTGGAGGGAGGAGTAAGGAGGAGATTGTGATTGAGATGTAACTTGAAGAAATAAAAAATAAATTTAAAAAAAGCTTCAAGGGAAAAGGGTCAAGTAACATATAAGCACAGACCTATCAGAATCACACTTGACTTCTCATCAGAGACACTAAAAGCCTGAAGGGCTTGGACAGACATCTTTTTTTTTTTTTTTTTTAGTTTAAGGTATTTATTTTTCCCCCCAACAGCTCTCCCTTTCAGTCCAAATAATGGTTCTTTTTCTTATAACTATAAATACAATACAAAACAACAGAAATAAATAGGCCATGACTATAAGAGTTATATGGCTTAGCATACATTCCCAATGTCCAGTCCATATGTATTTGGCATCTGACTTTAACATTCTACTATCTAACCATCTCCATGAGTTTAAAGTTCTATATCTAACTCAGCTTTCATACTAACTTGCCTCATAATTTTAAAAATATATTCTTAGATCCAGAACACCCTCTTGATTCCTAAACAACTCAAAATTTAACTATGAGACTCTAGGTATCTATTCTTCAACCACCTCAGAGACCTGAGAGGGATAAATATATCTGATTATATAGGAAGTACAGGGCCTGCAGCTTCCAAAACTAAAAAATGACATACCAGTGGCTGCCTGGACAGTTCCCATTTTCTCTCCATACATTACAGCATCAATCTTCAGCCATTTGGCCCCATTTCTCTGACAGACATTGGTTGTAGAGCAGGAATTATGAAGGACTTACCTACCCTGTCTTGGCAGAGCTAGGCTGTCGACTTACCTGGACAGACATCTTAAAGACCCTAAATGACAACAGATACCGGGCCAGACTACTATACCCAGCAAAACTGTCAATCAACATAGATGGAGAAAACAAGATATTCCATGAAAAAAACGAAACCCAAACAATATCTATGCAGAAATCCATCCCTACAGAATATATTAGATGGAAAGTTCCAACAAAAGAGATTAACTACACCCAAGAAAATACAGGAAGCAAACAACCACACAGCAGCAAAACCAAAAGAAGAGAAGCTCATTCACACACTACTACCACTAACATCAAGGAGGCAGGAAGTAACAATCACTGGTCATTAATATCCCTCAACATCATCTGACTCAATTCCCCAATAAAAAGACACAGGCTAGAAGAATGGACACAAAAACAGACTCTACCATTTTGCTGCTTACAAGAAATACACATCAGCAAAAAACAAAGGCATTATCTCCAAGTAAAAGGCTGCAAAAAGATATATCAAGCAAATGGACCCAAGAAGCAAGCTGGAGTAGCCATTCTAGTATCCAATAAAATAGACTTTCAACTAATGTTAATCAAAAGAGATGAGCTGTAGACCAACAATCAATAAATGGTACCTTATGAAACTGAAAAATTTCTATAAGGCAAAGGGCACTGTCATTAGAACAAAGTGGCAATCTACAGATTGGGAAAAGATCTTTACCAATCTCACATCCAACAGAGGGCTAATATCCAAAATTTATAAAGAACTCAAGAAATAAAACACCAAGAAAACACATAACTCAATCAAAAATGGGGTACAGAGCTAAACCGAGAATTAATAAAAGAATTTCTGAAGCCTGAGAGACACTTGAAATGCTCAATATCCTTATTCATCAGAGAAATACAACTCATGAGGACTCTGAGATTTCATGTGATACCTGTCAGAATGGCTAAGATCAAAAACTCAAATGACAGCACATGCTGGCAAGGTTGTGGAGAAAAGGGAACACTCCTCCATTGCTGGTCGGAGTGCAAACTTGTACAAATACTATGGAAATTGGTCTGGAAATATCTTAGAAAATGTGGAATAGCTCTACTTCAAACCCAACCATACCACTCCTTGGCATACATCCAAAAGTTTCCTCACCAAACCACAAGAACACCTCCTCATCTGTGTTCATAGCAGCTTTATTTGTAGTACCTAGAAACTAGAAACAACCCAGATGTCCTTGAACAGAAGAATGGATAAAAAATATCCAAATGATTCCTCATGAAACCATAAGGATGTTTCCTCATCTATGTTCATAGCAGCCTTATTTATAATAGCCAGAAACTGGAAACAACCCAGATGTCCCTCAACTGAGGAATGGATTAAAAAAAACTGTGGTACATCTACACAATGTAATACTACTCAGCCAACAAAATCATGCAATTTGCAGCCAAATGGATGGAACTAGAGAAGCTCATCCTGAGTGAGCTAACTCAGACTCAGAAGGATGCACATGGCATCTATTCACTTATAATTGATTTTAGCCATATAGTACGGGATAACTATACTACAACCAATGCACCAAAGGGATCAGGAACATAGACTTTGTTACCTGTCAATGAGATACTTTGCCCTAGTGGTGTTGCCTTGTAGGCCTCCAGTGTTTGAGGAGGCTCTTGGCCCTCATATGACTGCTGATCTGGGGCAGGGGACTGATATGTAGGGACACTGCACTCCAGAGGAATGGGATGGAAGGGATAGGGGGTAGAGGGTGGGAGGGCAGGATTGGGAGTTGTGGAAAGAGGGGTACTATGATGGAGATGTAACCTGAAGTAATAAATAAACATTTTTAAAAAACCTGTGTTACATTTACACAGTGGAATACTACTCAGCTATTAGAAACAAGGACATCATGCAATTCACAGCCAAATGGATGGAATTAGAAAAGCTCATTCTGAGTGAGCTAACCCAGACCCAGAAAGATGCACATGGCATGTATTCACTTATAACTGGATTTTAGCCATAAAGTACAGGATAACTATCCTACAACCAACAGAATAACTATCCTACAACCAACTGAAAAGAACAGGAACCTGGACTTTGTTACCTGTTAGTGGGACGCTTTGCCCTAGTGGAGCTGCGATGTTGGTGCCCAGTGCAAAAGAAAGCTCTTAGCCCTCATATGACTGATGAATTGAGGGGGGCTCATATGTAGGGTACCCCACACTGGAGAAGTAGGATAAGTGAGAAAGGGGATAGAGTGTGGGACTGAGAGAGGTGGATGTCAGGTGCTGTGATGGATATGTAACTTGAAGTAATAAATAAACATAATAAAATGAAAGATGGGGAAGGACACTTCATACTCATCACAGGAAAATTCCACCAAGATGACATCTGAATATTGAACATCCATGCCCTAAATGTAAGGTTACCCAAATTTGTAAAAGGAACTACAGCTCAAACCCCACATCAAACCAACATATTAATAATGGGAGACTTCAACACACAGCTCTCATCACTGGATAGATCAATGATGCAGAAACCAAACATAGAAATAATGAAACTAACAGATGCCATGAACCAAATGGACCTGACTGATATCTACAGAACATTTTACTCAAATACAAAAGAAAATTTGTTAAAGAAACACTACTAAAGCTCAAATCCCACATTGAACCCCACACATTAATAGTGGGAGACTTCAACACACCACTATCACCAATGGACAGATCAACAATGCAGAAATCAAACAGAGAAATGAGGAACCCGACAGATGCCATGAATCAAATGGACCTTACTGATATTTACAGAACATTTCAAAACAAAAGAATATACATTCTTCTTAGCAACTTATGGTCACAACAGATAAAAGAAAATTGAAATTCCCCTTGTAATTTATCAGACCACCTAGAATAAAGCTAGACTTCAACAATAACAGAAACAACTGGAAGTCTGCAAACTCATGGAAAGTGAATGACTCTCTACTCAATGACCTCTGGGACAGGGAAGAAATAAAGACAAAAAGGAAATTAAAGTCTTCTTAGAACTCAATGAAAATGAAGGGACAAATACCCAAACTTATGGAACACATTGAAAACAGCAGTAAGAAGAAAGTTTATAACACTAAGTGCCGTCAAAAAGAAATTGGAGAGTTCCCATACTAGCAACCTAAAAGCACACCTGAAAGAGCTTAAACAAAAAGAAGCAAACACATCTAAGAGGAGTAGATGGCAGGAAATAATGAAAGTCAGGGCTGAAACCAATGAATTAGAAACAAAGAGACCAATAGGAAGAATTCATGAAACCAAGAGCTGGTTCTTTGAGAAAATCAACAAAATAGACAAACCCTTAGTCTAACTAAATGGCAGAGGTAAAATATCCAAATCAACAAAATCAGACATGAAAAGAGGGAAATAACAACAGATAGTGAAGAAAGTGAAGAAATTCAAACAATCATGAGATCTAACTTCAAAAACCTATATTCCACAAAATTAGAAAACCTAAATGAAATGAACAATTTTCTTGATAGATTCCACATACCAAGGTTAAGTTAAGAACAGGTAAACAAATTAAACAGTCCTATAACCCTTAAGGAAATAGAAAAGTTATTAGAAATCTTCAAACCAAAAAAAGCCCAGGGCCAGATGTTTTCAGTACAGAATTCTATCAGACCTTCAAAGAAGAGTTTATACCAATACTCTGCAAACTCTTCCACAACATAGAAACAGAAGGAACACTGTCAAACTCATTCTATGAGGCCACAGTCACCCTGATCCCTAAACCACACAAAGACCCAACAAAGCAAGAGAATTTCAGACTAATTTCCCTTATAAACTTGGATGGAAAATACTCAATAAAATATTTGCACACTGAATCCAAGAACACATCAAAAGTATTATACACCATGATCAAGTAGGCTTCATTCCAAGGATGGAGATGTGGTAGAACATATGAAAATTCATCAATGTAATCCACCACTTAAACAAGCTGAAAGAAAAAAACAAACACATGATCAGCTCATTGGATGCTGAAAAAGCATTTGACAAACTCCAACACCCCTTCATGTTAAAAGTCTTGGACAGATCAGGCATACAAGGACAATACTTAAACATAATAAGGGCAATTTATAGCAAGCCAGTAGCCAACAACAAACTAAATGGGGAAAAACTTAAAGCATTTCCTCTAAAATCAGGGACAAACAAAGGTGCCCACTCTCTCCATATCTCTTCAACATAGTACTTGAAGTATTAGTTAGGGCAACAAGAAAACTAAAGGAGATCAAGTGGATAAAAACTGGAAAGGAAGAAGTCAAAGTATACCTATTCACAGATGATATGATAGCATACTTAAATGACTCCAAAAATTCTACAAGAGAACTCCTACAGCTGATAAACTCCTTCAGCAAGGGAGCTGGATACAAAATTAATTCTAAAAAAAATCAATAGACTTCTTTACACAAAAGGTAAATGGGCTGAGAAAGCAATTAATGAAACAAAACCTTTCACAATAGCCACAAATAATATAAAATACCTGGGAATAACTCTAACCAAGCAAGTGAAAGACCTGTATGACAAGAACTTCAAGTCCTTGAAGAAAGAAATTGAAGAGGACATCAAGAGATGGAACTATCTACCATGGTCATGGATACATAGGATCAGCATAGTAAAAATGGTCATACCAAAAGCAATGTACAGATTCAATGAAATTCTTATCAAAATATCAACACAGTTCTTTACAGATCTTAAAAGAACAACTCTGAACTTCATATGGAAAAACAACCTAGAATAGTTAAATCAATCCTGTACAATAAAAGAACATCTGGAGGTATCACCATCCCTGATTTCAAGCTGTACTACAGGGAAATAGTAATAAAAACAGCATGGTACTGACATAGAAACAGACAGGTTTGTCAATGGAATCTAATCAAAGACCCATAAATAAACCCACACACCTATGGTCACTTAATTTTTAATGAAGAAGCTAAAACCATATAATGGACAAAGGAAAGCATCTTCAACAAATGGTGCTGGTCTAACTAGAAGACAACATGTAGAAGAATGCAAATACCCCATATTTATCACCCTGCAAAAGACTTAAATCCAAGTGGATCAAAGACCTTAACATAAATCCAGATACACTAAATCTAATAGAAGAGAAAATGGGGAAAAACCTCAAACTCATTGGCATGGGTGACAAATTTCTGAACAGAACACCAATAGCTCAGGCTCTAAGATCAACAATCAATAAATTGGACCTTATGAAACTGAAAAGCTTCTGTAAGACAAAAGACATTGTCATTAGAACAAAACAGCAGCCTACACATTGGGAAAAAAAATCTTCAGCAACTCTACATCTTACAGAGGGCTCATATTCAAAATATATAAAGAACTCAAGAAGTTAAATACCAACAAATCAAATAATCCAATTAAAAAATGGGCTACAGGGCTAAACCAAGGATTACAAAAGAGGAATCTCTAACGGTCTACAGGTACTCAAAGAAATGTTCAACATCCTTGGTCATCACGGAAATACAACTCAAAAAGATTCTGAGATTCTATCTCACATGCGTCAGAATGGGTAAGATCAAAAACTCAAAAGATAGCACATACTGGTGAGGTTGTGGAGAAAGGGGAACATTCTTCCATTGCTGGTGCGCATGCAAACTTGTACAATCACTTTGGAAATCAATCTGGCAAAATCTTAAAAATTGGAAATAGTTCTACCTCAAGATCCAGGCATACCTCTCCTGGGAATATATACAAAAGATTTCCCACCAAAACACAAGAACATTGCCTCAACAATGTTCATAGAAGCTTTATTTGTTATAGCCAGAACCTGGAAATAAAACAGATGTTCTTACAATCAGAAACAAGGAAATCATGTAATTTGCAACTAAATGGATGGAACTAGAAAAGATCATCCTAAGGGTACTGACTCAGACCCAGAAAAATACACATGGTATGAACTCTCTTATAAGTGTATATTATCTATATAACACAGGACAACCATCCTACAACTCTTAGACCCAAGCAGACAGGAACCTAGCATAACTATCCTATGAAAAACTTCACCCAGAAGTGAATCATGGACCCTGCTGCATGTTACTGGAACACTTTACCCTAGATGAGGTACCATATCAAGCCCCAGTACAAGAGAACCTTGAAAGAACAATTCTCAACTTCATATAGAAAAACAAGTCCCAGAATAGCTAAATCAATCCTGTACAATAAAAGAACATCTAGAGGCATGACCATCACTGATTTCAAGCTGTCCTACAGAGCAATAGTAATAAAAACAGCATGGTACTGACAGGGCTCTTGGCCTTCACATGACTGATGAATTGAGGGAGTTTGATAAGTGGGGGCCCACCTCATCTAAGGTGAAAGAGAGGTGGGAGACAAGGAAGAGGGAGGGAGGAAGTGTGGATAGGAAGTGAGAAACGAAGCGGGAGAGGACTGTAATTGAGATATAACTTGAAAAAATAATTAAAAATAGTTAACTAAGCATAAAAATATAATAAAAATAAATTTTTATTATATTTTTAATATTTTCAAATGATAATTTACTAAAGGCATACTTGCCTTACTGATGTGAAATGAAAAATGGTCTTAATTTCATGTTAGAATGTTAGACTGTAGGTTGCCACATAGCTCACATCCTCTTGGATATCAGATTGTAAGTTTTATTTTTTGTTATGCAAATTTATTTTAATTCTTTTGAGCACTTAACAGACATAACTTGATATATGTAGGGAGTGTAATATAATAATATAATATAATATATATAATATATATAGAGAGAGCAATAATCCAATCAAGACGAACATCATTTCTTTATCCGCCAAACACCTATCACTTCAGACTCATCTGGTTGTTTTTATATGCACTATATATTATAGTAATGTGTTGTCACATTATCCTTACTGAAGTTTTCTTATATATAAAGGATATTTTCGTTGCTTGGTATTAAATACAGTTAAGAGATTTAAAATGTTATCAGTAATATAAGGGTTACTAAAGTTCAAACTTGTTTTCTAAATCTCTAAGAGTTGAAGTAATTTGGAGCTAAAACAAAATATTTGAGCAAGGTGGTGTTAACACATGCCTGTAATCCCCGCAGAGACAGGCAGATCATTATATAGTTAGCTGTCTTTTAAATTTTAGAGTTATAATGAACAGGGTAGTGATGGTTTGCATCTTTAATCCCAACACTTGAGAGGCATACATCTTTAATCCCAACACTGGAGAGGCATAAACCTTTAATATCAACACACTGAAGCCAGAAGCAAGCATGCAGATCTCTGAGTTCAAGGCCAGACTGACACAGGGAAAGTTCCAAATAGAGAAAAATTTAGGTCTGGGGCGGTGGTTCACACCTTTAATCCCAGCAATTGGGAGGCACATGCCTTTGATCCCAACACTTGGGAGGCAGAGGCAGGCACATAGGATTTACAATGATTTAAGTTTAAAAGCTACTTGCAAAGGCAAGGTGAAATTCAAAATGAATGTCCTTTGTGATCTCAAAATGTGTATGCTTAAAGGTAATATTTAGTTCCAAAATTTCAAAGGAATTTTTTAAATCTAAATTGAAAGATAATACTTTTTTTGTTGTTGTTCAGTTTTTTTCTTTTTGAGACAAGGTTTCTCTGTGTATCTCTGGCTGTCCCAGACTCTGTAGACTAGACTGGCTTAGAACTCACAGAGATCCACATGCCTCTGCTGTCTGAGTGCTGGGATTAAAGGTGTGGGCCACCATGCCTAGCTATGAAAGATAATACTTTTTATATTGTTAAAAAACCCAATTTGTTCTAGAAAAGATATTACCTGCCAAAAAAGTGACACCTCAGAGTTAGGATTAGGGCCGGCTTCTGTTCTTATCTTTCCAGGAGATTAAAAGCATCCATCTAAGGAGTTCAGGAACAACTGAACAACTGAAACTTCTGTAGAAAAGGGACCAGACACCAAAGAAGACAAGATAAGTAGCCCAGATGATCCAGCCTCACAGACTGCCTCAACAGCTGTTTTCTCAAAAATCTACATCCAAAACAACTTCACGATGATCCAGCTTCACAGACTGTTCCAGCAAGGTCTTCAGTAAAGCCTTGAACTTCCCATCCAAAGTTCAGTTCCTGACTACAAACTTCTGAGGATATTTAAATAGTTGAGCACAAAAAGACTTGGTAAAAAATGTAATTATTAACTTGCTTAACCATTTTTCCATTCTTATTTTGGCCCCCAAACAGGTTTCCTATGTTCCACATCAATAGGAAGCAATTTTAAGAGAGTGACACCCCATTGCCAGAAGGTGGGGTGGGTGATGTTTTTGATCATTTGATGGGTTATGGATGTTTGTTGTCATTTATGGGGATTGGTTACAAGTTGTTAAGTGGTCTTGTTAAACAAGGTTTAGGAGGTTAGATCCAGGGATTTCTCTCTTTTTCTTTTCTCTATCCTTTCTATCTTTTATAGGTGGAAAAGACTTGAAAAGAAAAAAGGGGGGTATAAACATGATTTAGGAATGATAAAGATAAAGGAGTAGATTATTGAATCTACTCTTATATCTTTGCATATTGATAAAAATAAGGTTGTATTGGCTACATTGGTATAGATTTTTGCATATTGATACAAAATTAAGGATAACTCTTTTTAAGGTACTGTACCTATGTAATTATTAAAATACAATGTGAAGTTCTAGGCCTTTTGATAGTAACTATCACAAACTGTTAGGATAATTAAGAAATGCAAACTAATAGTCATTCAATCAAACTTGTTGCATTGTTAGGTGCTAGTTTAGTGTGTCACACATGTTTTCTATGTTAATCAGAAATTAAGTTGCTAAAAGGCAAACAACATTTGCTTATTCAAATATATGAAGATAGATGGACTTCAAAAACCTCAAGAGATCTGTAGAGTGTGGCATTTAAAAATGTTTACTTAACTTCAGACTTTTTGATATTGAAACATGTCAGCTTTTGACAGCAACCCCCATTCTATTTCATGTAGATGATGAACATTGAAGAATCTCCATTTGGAGATGTCTGCATTAGTGGCAAGCTAGCCACGGGGCAAGAAAAAGCCATTGCTCCAATGGTAGACAGAATGTTGTCTGAAAAGGATAAAACTTGGAAGCAGGTATGTCAACAGCCTAGGTCTGCCAAGACAGGATGACAATGTCCTTCATAATTCCTGCTTTACAATTAATGTGTGTCAGAGATAGTGGGCCAAATGGCTGAAGATAGATACTCCAGTGTATTGATAGAAATTGGGGACTGCCCAGGCAGCCAGTTGTCTCTCATTTCTTAGTTTTGGAAGATGCTGATTCTGTACTTCCTGTTTATTCATATATATTTATCTTTCCCAGGTCTCTGATGTGGTTCAAGGCTAGATAATTATAGTTTCACAGTTAAGTTTTAAGTTGTTTAGGAATTAAAAGAATATTCTGGGTCTAAGAATATTTTATTTTAAGCTGGTAATGCAAGTTAGGATGGAAACTGAGTTAGGTACAGAATTTTAAACTCATTGAGATAGATAGATAGTAGAATATTATTATTAGTTGCAAAATACATATGGACTGGACACTGGGAATATATGTTATACCTTATAATTTTCATAGTTGTTGCCTAATTGTTCTTATTGCTTTGTATTGTATTTATTGTTATAAGAAACAGCCTTTTATTGGACTAAATGGAGGAGATGTTGGGGGAAAAAGATACACCTTAAATAAAAAAAAACTCAAAAGTATAGCATTCAAAGATATCTGTGGATGTTTGTTGCATTATGAAAAACAGTAAATGAGGTGATTCACTAATAAATTTCATTACTTCCAGTAAGTCATTAGATGCTTAAGAGAAGTGGCTTATGTCAATTTTACTTGTCATTAAATATTCATATTTACTAATGGAAATTGTTCTCACGAATTGGGTAAATTGAGCAACTTACAAATTTATGCCTGAAAAAGGGAAGTTCTAGAATTCCCAGGGAGCAGACTAATGCTGTAATCATTAACACTCCATTGATTTTATAATTAAAAAGTTGGGAAGTAAATAGAGTGCGTGTTTTAAACCTTGCGATACCTGCCTATCTCAACGCTTAGATCACAAGCCTTCTGATGGCAGATACCCATTAGCTATGAAGAATGTGTCTGTGGTTCCATCAGATGATGCTCTTTCAGTTCTCTTGGGATGAAACTCTTCCACCATGTCATCTATAAGGAAGAAAATGTCAGTAGATTATTTTTGTCATTTATGAGATTGGGCATGATAAGTTCCAGAAAATCATAGACCAGAGATTAATATTACTTTTAATTTTTAATAAATCATAAGAGTATATTTACTACTATTCTGCAGGCTGGCAAAGTCAAGATCATACATGTCTGAGTTCTCAGGAGGGTTTGCTTCCTCATCTGTTCATAGCTGTCTTCTTACTGAAAGCCCAGAAATCTGATTACAGATCCAGTCTTGGAAGGTCAGGGCAAACAAGTATTTCTGAGGAACCTTGAGAGAGAAACTTATCACCAGTTATCCAACAATAATTCAATATTTTATTGAGCATTTACCGTGTGCTTGAGTCAGTGTTCTGAACACAGTAGTAAATGAGAAAAACATGGATCTTTAAGTCAGAGACTTCAGAAGTGTAATGAACCTTCACACTACACCAGAACAGTCTTTTGATGACCTCACTTAGGTCAGGAAGGATGAGCAGGGCATGCAAGTGTCCACAGTTTGATGACAAAGTGTGTGGTGACCAGGAAATTAGGAAGAGCATAGATATTCCCCTCAAAGACCCTGGGTCTCACACCAACAGCTTATTTCTCCTGTTTCATTTGGGAAAGCGTCTACTTAAAGATATTTCCAATATAGCTTTTGTCTGTGGGTTTCACCACTTTATTTCGCTAGGAAATATCACCTACCCTGCTTAGTTGTAGCTATTATGCCATGAGTCTGGACGGGTGTATCTTAGGTTTAAACCAGATCACCCTATGGCTTTGTGACAAGCATGAGGCATAAACCATGTGAATCAGATCTACTTAGAGACTGAAGAATTGAAGGTTTTTCATTTAAGTATTCAAGTCTCTCTCTGTCTCTTCTACTCCCTCCCTTCTTCTCTCCCACCTTTTTCTCACCCCTCTCTCCCTATCTCCTTCCTCTCTCTCCTGCTGCTAAAGATACTGGTAAGATAAGATGTGGAATTTCCTACCGTAAAGGGAGATCTGTTTGAATTAGAGCAAACCCAGAGAATGCTTTTCACAGAGATAAGACAACTAAAGCTTCGAGCAAATCTGTTGTGGCCCCAGATCCAGCTATACCTGAGGTTGAAATATACAGCCCTGGTGGGGCACTTTCATAAATCTCTATAGTCTCTCTTTCACTGAAGACTCTTTGAGATGGAACTTATGCCATTTGCAAGGCAAACATCTCTAGTGAAATTCATAAGTATCATGTTACCAACTTAAGATAGTTTATGGAATAGTTTTCAGAATTGCATTGTAGGAACACTTGGTTAAACTAAACATTCTAATGTATTTAATTATATATTTCATCTTACGTAGGATTTTTAGTTGTTCATTGACTAACACATTTTCTCATCAGTCTTAGAGTTTTATTGCTGTGAAAAGACACTATGACCATGGTAACTCTTATAAAAGAAAACATTTAGATGGGGCTGGCTTACAGTTTCAGAGATTTAATCCATTATCATCATGGCAGGAAGCATGGCAGTGTGCAGGCAGACATGTTGCTGGAGCTGAGAGTTCTACATCTTTATCCACAGACTGCAAAAGGAGACTATGGGCCTTCTGCTTGAGCATAAGTGTTGTTTGAGCATATGAGACCTCAGAGCCCTTGTCCATAATGACACACTTCCTCCAACAAGGCCACAGCCCCTAATAATTCTACTCCCTATGGTCAAACATTCAAACACATGGGTCTGTGAGGGACATTCCTATTCAAACCACCACATCATCTATTATTACAAATAAATACTCTGTTTATTAGATACTATTCTGTTTTAACAGTTGGGACAATTGTTTATTTGGTGGTCTTTTCCATTTCTCTGTGATCTTTTGGATGGCAAAAATACTCCCACTAAACCAAAAACACAATGAAGACTCCAGAAATAAAAATAGATTTTTATTTTGGCCCAGTGACATCCTAAACACTTGCTAACATACTAATAGGTTAAAAAAAAAAAAAAAAGATGTCTTCTGGAAGTTAGAGACCAAGTAAGAAGTAGTTTTGCAAGTGAATGATGATTATATGTGAGTCACTAGATGGGAGTACTAGGATTCAGTTAAGGAAAGCTAAGGAAAGCCTGATAAGGAATTTCTCTTTCTTTATAAATTAATTTTTTCTTTGTAATTTTTAGACATGTCTGTGAAAATGCAGTTTTCTAACCTTCAATGAACTCTCATAGGATAGCAAGCATGTGAATTTTCTTCCTATTGCCCTCCAAAACAACTCCTCCCTTCAAAAGTGGGGAGTGATTTTCTGTGATTTAAATAAAACTATATCCTCTACAAAAACAAAGTAGATTTTTATTTCTTTATATCTTTCACTTGAAAACTTCTCATTTTTCAAAGTGTAAGTACTGTGCTCTTTAAGAAGAGAAAATTAATATTCCCCACCTTCCTTGTCATAACACACACACACACCATATTAATTTTCTCCATAATTTTGGAGTAGGTTCAAATAGATTTTCTCTCAAAATTGTGATCAGAATAAATAACCAGGCAGAATAAACAGGCAGTTAAAGACTGAGCTCACATTTTGACTTTCCCTAGTGCATCTGAATTGATCATGTGATTATTTATAAGACCATTCCAGGTTTACTTTTCTTCATGCATAGTAAGTTGAAGTCCTTTGTAGTATAAAATTTATTTTTTAACCATATCTCTTAGAGAAACACATGTACACTAAGGTTTTAGAATTCTGTTCCTGCTTAGGAGAAAGACCCATAAGCATTTTATGATCTATGGAAGGCATACATTGGCTTTGAGACATAGATGATCATACTTAAATATGATTTATCTACTCCAGTTTATCTACCCGATAATAAAGGATTATTTTAATCACTATAAACATTTTACACAGAAGATATATTTTCTAAACTTTACTTGTATATTAATGTATGGATACAATGTTATTTATCATAGATAAACACTATAGAATTTAATAACTGTTATTAAATTTAATTATAGAATATGACCTTTGTCTAATGAGAGGATAGTAGATCAATATCAAGTTGGAAAGGCTGGGCTACTATTATGTTTTATAAAACAACAAGAACTATATTGTTCCTAAACTCCTTTTTTAAAAAATATTTCACTCAATATCTTGAAGAAACTTGGCCAAACTTTTTTTCATATTATTCTAAAATAGGAGTTCTCCTGTTTATTTTAATTTTCTTTTGCTTGCAAGCATAGTTAGTACAGTGGATCAATGGAGAAAGAGTTGTGTCCCAGGATGGGGTCTGCAATAAAATCATAGCCACCAGTGACTTGAAGAAGGGGCTGAAAGCAATGCTCAGACCACAGTGATTACTTAAGATGTTTCTTTTCAAAGTTCATAGGTCAGCAGGGTTTATTGTGCTCCCAGGACTTTCTAGGTTCTGGTAATCTTTCTATATACTTTGAATAAAACACTAAAGCCAAGTAGTGAAACTATGGGAAGTTTCCTTTCCAGAGAAAACTCTTAGTTCACTCAAATATTGGCCTGTGATTCTGGCTGACTAACTTATTTTTACTGATTTCATTAATCAGTTCAGCTTACAAAATTTTTGCAATTGCCAGACATTATACTACTGAATTAATGAACCAGAGTTGTTCTCTTTAGCCTGTCATTGGTGACTCTACCTACTGCCCTTGAGCCTACGTGGAGGGATCCACAGCAAGCTTTTGCCATTTTAAAAACATTATTTTAGTTTTCATAAACGAAAAGCCTTTTTAGTTTACTGAATGGCACACACACTATTTCAAGGCTTATATTTCAAGGCTTATATTTCAAGGCTTATATCCTTTTAGTCTCAGTTAAATGTCATATACCATGAATGTATGGATTATTCTATTAATTATCATTACCATAATCTACTTTTTTGAAGGAAATATGCTCACAAACAGCCCAAGATGACCATGCCCTTTGCTAAGTTTCTACTCCAATCCGCAGCATGCATACTCTCATTTCCCTCATTAGGAAGAAGTATAAATATTTGCACTGACCCCCAGAATAACTTTAGGAACAGGAAATCTGTCTCCATGGGCCAGCTGTAACCTCAACCACTTATTAGATTCCATCAGGCAATGTAGCAATTATGATCAGTAATGCTTAGGAAGATAATTGGACCAGGCCATGCAGGTGTGGGTAATTGTCCTCCATTGGTGAGCATGGGCTATGTAGGAACAAGGGCTCACACAGAGCTGTTCAGTGTATTGCAAGACCTGCCAAATGACTGTCATCATGGCTAATGAAAATCGGGTAAATCTCTCCTAATTACCCAGATTTCTAAGTGGTGAGATTTCCGTTGATAGGGAGAAATGGTTTCAAAGACTAATGCTTGGAGAGTCTGCTCAGTCTCTTTCAGTTTTATAAAATAATCATGAGGAAGAAAGAATGGATGTAATATTAAGGTCATGAGAACACTAAGTAAAGTTGAATTTAGAGTAGTGTTTCAATTTTTAAAAATTACACAGTACTCATCATATGTACACCCCACACTGCCAACTTTGGATTCTATGTTCATAGTGGGGCGAGTAAACTGAGTTAACAGTTGCTAGTAGTCTGGCAGCACTTGCTCTTGTGTTTGAGAGGGCACTCCATGCACACACAACATTTTATTTAGGTTAGGAACTTTCTTTCCTATCAACAACTGGATGAGGGTGATGCAGGCTATTTCTTATTTCTTCAGTGGAACAGAAACTCTTTCTGATACTTCTTAACTTTATCAAGAATAAAAAAAATGACTTATGATCACAAATCTTAGAGGATGACTTACAACTGCCACTTTACAAAACTAGCATAATTCCTAACTGCATTCTAAATAAGTATCTTTCTACTCACAGATAACAGTCCTCACTTCTCATTGTGGGGACTTCTCTTCACAACAGGCAGACTGTTAAAGAAAATCTCAGCCAATCAAAATGCTGAGTAGTGGAGACCAGTCCCAATAGATACAGCACAACTACATCTTTAGCCCATCTCCTGAACCTGAGGATCAGGGCTCATTGTGGAGGAGGGGTTTGAAAGATTTTCGAGGCAGAGGAGCACAGAGTTTGCCGTGAGATGGTCTTTCTTAGGGATGTCTAAATCTATACCCATGAATTCTTTCAAATTTGGCTGCCTAAATATGACTTGAAGAGGATGATACCAAAAGACATGCTAATGTGGATGGAGAGGTAGCTGCAGTGGGAAGGAATTCATTTGGCCTCTATCCTAGACAAAGAACTATAGGCAACTAAGAAATGCTGAGAGTGGAAGATTTTTTTCCCAGGGAAGAGCCCACCAATTGGTTATCCCACACCAGACAGTCAGCCCTGAAAATAAATACATACACGTAACATAATGTAGGCTGAACAGGTTGTATTTATGCATTTAGGAATATATGCATGTGAGTGTGTGTGTGTGTGTGTGTGTGTGTGTGTGTGTGTGTGTATCTACAATTACTGGAAAAAGAGAACATGAATTAGAATGAGGAAGCAGGTATATGGAGGACTTGGAGGGAGGGAGAAAGGGAAGAAAGATGTAATTATATTATTATTTCAAAAATAAAAGAGGAGGGATCCATTATGGTGGCAGACTGCAAGGATGCATTTTGAACGTGGGGAAAACAGCTATAACACTACAGAACTATAAGACTCTGAGCAATAGTCTGAGTGGTGCAAACCCTCTGGGTTTCACCCAGCAACTCAGGGACTATTAAAAGTCCCTGGGCAAGACTCTCCTCTCTCGGACACTCAGAGAAACAGACCAGCAGAAACCACAGAAGCCACTGACTCTGGGAAGCAGGAGTATCGTCACCAGGAGAGGGACTGGGGTACAAGCCACTCAAATACCCATCGAGCAGCTCTGAACCCCAGATAGGATTACTCATCAGCCTCCTGGGCTCCCAGATTCCACGTAGGCATTCCAACACCAAGGGGAAGATAAGCGGAGCTGCGGGAATGGGTATATTTGCAACAGAACCATTGTGGCCGCAGGACACAGCATGTTCTGAGCTGCGGGCAGCAGCAGGACCACAGCAGAGTGGCGGTCTAGCAAACATAAGCATATTTGGGCTTCCCCAGAGGGGTGTTGGACATACAGTGCCCTCTATTGGATTTGCAGTCACTGGGAAGAACACTGCAGCTAGACAGAGCAGAGGATACACTTTCGGCAGCAGGTTATGCTGACGGCACCAGTGCAGTGTCCCCAGACTTGAACGACAGCAGCTCCATTTGCCAGTATTCACAGGACAGCTCCAGCACAGATGTAGGAGCAGTGAGATCAGAGTGGGCAGAAAAGCATGTGGCTGGGTTGGAAGGCTGCTTGGATCTCCACTGGGTCCAAGCACTGGACGGGGTGTGGGTTAAAATAAACCCCTTTGCTAGTGCTATCTCCTCCGGTGGGAAACCAGATCTTCAGCATATATAGTTCCACCCCTGGATCAGTGAATACTTGGCCTGTGTGCACTGCCTGAGTGACTCAGACTACAAGGGCTTAGTGCCTAGGGCCAAGAGACACAGAGGTGCCCTGGGGACCATATAGATAGAGTGGAAAACAACAGAGACATACGCATGCTGAGGGGCAGTGAGTGAGGCGCAAGCCTATCTGGGCCTGCCTAGCAGGGACAACAAAGAACTCGTTACTGGAAATATAGACACTGAAGGATAGGAGTCACAGGACACAAACACTGAATGCCTCCCACCAAGGAAACTGTACTCCCTTCCTGTCTGATCCTTTCAGGTCTCCAGCTGGTGGACTCAACCCCCAAACTTAGGGCCTCCAGAGTCCACTGTATCTGTGCTTGGACACCCAGCATCTTACCAGCAGAGCTGCTACATGCTGAATACCCAGGCTACAGCACAGCGAGCTCTGACTCGGGAGCAGTGAAACAATCCGGGCCTATGCTCATTCCTTCGGAGACGTGGGTTATATCAGATCATAGTGCTTCTGGCTATTAGACGCACATTGATCCTGAGAACCCCTTGAGAGCAGCTTGGGAGGACCATGAACACAGTTTGACACGGAAGCTGCAGAGGAGCTACAGCCCCAGCCAACAGTCTGTGGCCTGCCACCCTGCACCATCATCTATTCTAAGACCAGTTGGATCCCAGGAACCTACAGGAACACATCCCACTATAACCCCTGACCTGAGTCCCCAATTAGTACACAATAGGAAGGGGTGAGCTCTGGGAGACACACTGAGAACAATCCTCCACACAAGGCCCCATCCAGCGTGTGGAAAGGTACAGATCACCAAGCTATACAACTTCTACACCAAAGTGCCCTTCTTGGCACCAAGCCCAGAAGGCACCAGGAACAAACAGCTAAGAGCAACCAAATGGCTAATGGTCAGCGAAAGAACAGATCCAACAAAAGACAGTAAAATATGACTCCAACAAAATGCAGCTATGCTAGTGCAGCAATTCCTGAGCACTCCACCACAGCTGAAACATATGAAAACAATGACAAATATACACTCTGGAAAGTGATAGATTCCTTTCAAGAAGAAATTAAATCTCTGAAGGAATTCAAAGATTCCACAATTTTACAAGCGAAAGCAGTGGAGAATACCATTAGAGATCTCCAAGCCAAAGCTTGGACCCAGAAGCTCAACTTGAACAGAAAAAAGACAAGGCAACAAACAAATTGGAGCAGGAAACATATAAAATAAATAAAATTGTTCAAGACTTGAAATTGGAAGTGGAAGCAATAAAGAAAACACATGCAGAAATAATCTGGGAGGTGGAAAATCAAGGGAAGAGAACAGGAACTACAGACATGAGTATCAAAAATAGGATACAAGAGATAGAAGACAGGTCTCAGGCATGGAAGATTAGATGTAAGAACTCAGAGATCTGCCTGCTTCTCCATCCCCAGTGCTGGGATTAAAGGTATGCACCATCACTGCCCAGCTTGTCAACATGTTCCTAATTACTAATTGATATGTGAGGGACCAGCTCTCTGTGATCTACACATTCTCTAGATAGGTGGACCTCGGGTATATATGAAAGCTAACAAAGAGACCCTGAGGGGCAAGACCTTGCCTTGAGTTGTTACCTTAGCTTCCCTCCATGGCTGTCTATAACCTGTAAGCTAAAATAAATCTTTTCTTCCCGAAAAAAAAAAAGAAAAGAAAACAGTACAACAACCAAAGAAAATGAGACATCTAAAAACGTTCTCACCCATAACATCCAAGAAATCAAGGACTTAATGAAAAGATGGAACTGAAGAATTATACGCATAGAGGAAAGAGAAGACTCCCGACTCTAAGGTCCAGGAAATATCTTCAACAAAATCATAGAAGAAAACTACCCAAACCTAAAGAAAGAGATGCCATAAAATTCCAAGAGGCCAGAACACCAAAACACTAAGCCGTTTAGATCAGAAAAGAAACTCCCCTTGCCACATAATAATTGAAACTCCAAATGTACAGAAAAAAGGAAGAATATTAAGAGATGCAAGAGAAAAAGGTCAAGTAACATATAATGGGTGACCCATCAGAATTACACCTGACTTCTCCTCAGAAACTTTAAAAGGCAGAAGGGCCTGGGCAGATGTCCTATAAGCTCTGAGAGAACACAGGTGCCCAGCCAGACTACTATACCCAGAAAAACTCTCTATTAACATAGATGTAGAAAACAAGACATTCCATGATGAAAAACAAATTTAGACAGTATCTATCCACAAATCCAGTTCTACAGAAGATTTTAGAAGGAAAATTCTAACCCAGAGAATTTAACTACTTCCAAGAAAACAGGGAACAAAAAATTCCACTGCAGTTAAACCAAAAGAAATACACAACCATCACCTACACCAAAATAATAGGAAATAACAACCTTTGATCATTAATACCTCAACATCAATGGACTCAACTCCCCAATAAAAAGACACAGGCTTACAGACTGGATTCGTAAACAAGACCCATCATTTTGCTGCATACAAAAAATGCATCTCACTAACAAAGATAGACACTACCTCAGAGTAAAGTGCTGGGAAAAGTTTTCCAGGTAAATGGACCCAGGAAGTAAGCTGGAGTCAATTGAAGTCAATCAAAAAAGACAGAAAGGAAATATTCATCAAGAGGACATCTCAATATTGAATATCTATGCCCCAAGTACAAGGGCACCTACATTTGTAAAAGAAACTCTTCTGCAACTTCAATCACACATTGAAACCCACACATTAGTAGTGGGAGACTGTAGGGGGTTAGATAAATTAGATATAGAAAATATATAGGGGTTTCTGATACTGTCTCTTAATTCAGGGCATGAAGAGCATTATCAGCATGTGGACTAAAAACATGAATCAAATAGGAGACTTAATAGACTGAAAAACAAGGTTGAAGTCAGGAAAAACAGGAAAGACTCAATAGACTGAAAAACAAGGTTGAAGTCAGAAAACAGGAAAGACTTAATGGACTTGAAGAAACAAAGTATCTGGCCTGACATTGTTTTCAGCTGCTAAGTGGGCGGAGCCCAAATTAAGCTGAAACAGAGTTCCTCCTATTTAAGGACAGTGCATGGAGCCCAGAAGCAGAAGAGGCCCCTGATGCTAGAGAGCTCCAAGAGTCCTGCTGAAAAAAGTGCTGGCCATCATTTGATGTCCAGATTTCCCTGAAGCAGAACGAAGCTGGTGAGCAAAGAAAGCCTGAGCAAGACACCAAAAGGCCAAGGACTAAACCCTGTGGCTCAGCTTTTGCCTAGAGGGGTTTGATCTGTCCGAACAGTGGCCTAAAGGAAACTGTGCCTGGCTTTAAGGACTGAGACAGAGCAGCTGAGTTCCTGATTCAAAAGAAGTAAGTTGGCCTGCAGACGGCTGGGGTCTCCCACAGAGAAGAAAGCATGAAGCCTTATTTAAGGTGAGACTGCAATAACCAAATTACCCTGATGAACTTGCATCTGAGAGATCCAGAAAAAGGACTGCTAAGTGCGTTAAAGAATCTACAACAAAGACTGTGTTCCTGACGACTGAGGACCTGCCCCAGAGACTGTATCATTCTAAAAGGTTAGAAAAATAATTATCAATAGGTTTAGTGGATAGGTTAAAGGGGTTGTAAGAGTTTATAGGATTAATAGTTAAGAAATTGTTGGTGTTTGTTATAAGTGAATTTAGTAATAAATAAATAAGTGTTAAATAATAATTTAAAGGTACGGTTACAGGTGGCGCCTAATGTGGGACTTTGTTTTTCAGTCTATTGAGTCTTTCCTGTTTTTCCTGACTTCAACCTTGTTTTTCAGTCTATTAAGTCTCCTATTTGTTTCCTGTTTTTAGTCCACATGCTGATAATGCTCTTCATGCCCTGAATTAAGAGACAGTATCAGAAACCCCTATATATTTTCTAAATCTAATTTATCTAACCCCCTACAGGAGACTTCAACACCTCACTCACAACAAGACAGAAACAAAACAGAGAATGAGTCTAACAGAGGTCATGAGCCAAAGAACCTAACAGATATCTACAGAACATTTCACCCAAACACAAAAGAAAACACCTTCTTCTCAGCACCACATGGAACCTTCTCCAAAATCAATCATATATTTGGACACAAAGCAAGCCTCAATAGATAAAAAAAGATTGACATAACCCCGTGTATCTTATCAGACCACCATGGAATAAAGCTGAACCTCAACAACAACAGAAATAACAGAAAGCCTACACACTCATAGAAACCAAACAACTCTTTATTGCATGACTACTGTGCCAGGGAAGAAATAAAGAAGGAAATCAAAGACTTAAAATCCATCAAAAATGAAGGCACAACATACCCAAACCAATGGGACACAAATGAAAGCTGTGCTATGAGGAAAGTTCATAGCACTAAGTGCCTTCAAAAAGAAAATCGTGACAGCTCATATTAGCGAATTAACAGCAGAACTGGAAGAACTGGAAAAAAAAAAAAGAAGCAAAAACTCCCAAGAGGAGCAGAAAGCACAAAATCATCAAACTTAGGGCTGAAATCAACAACTTAGAAACAAAAAGAACATTCAAAGAATCAATGCAAGCAAGAGTTGATTCTTTGAAAAAATCAACTAAATAGACAAATGCTTAGCCAAATTAACTAAAAGGCAGAGGGAAAAAAACCCAAATCAACAAAATCACAAATGAAAAGGGAGAAATAATTACAGTCATCGAGGAAATCCTGAGAATCTTTAGGTCCTCCTTTAAAAATCTGTACTCCACCAAATTTGGAAACCTAAGTGAAATGGACAATTTTCTTGATAGATTTCATCTATCAAAGTTAAATCAAGATCAGGTAAACAGATTAAACAACCCTATAAACCATAAGGAAATAGAAACAGTCATTAAAAATCTCCCAACCAAAAAAAGCCCAGGGCCAGATGGTTTCAGCACAGAATTATACCAGACCTTCAAAGGAGAGCTAATATCAATACTCTTCAAACTTTCCACAAAATAGAAACAGAAGGATCACTGTCAAACTCATTCTATGAGGTCAAAGTCACCCTGATTCCTAAACCACACAAAGACCCAACAAAGAAAGAGAACTTCAGACCAATCTCCCTCATGAAAATAGATGCAAAAATACTTAATAAAATACTGGCAAACTCAATCCAAACACATCAAAAGTACCATACACCATGATTAAGTAGGCTTCATCCCAGTAATGCAGGGTTGGTTCAACATATGAAAATCCATCAATGTAATTCACCGTATAAACAAGTTGAAAGAAAAAAAAACACATGATAATCTCGCTAGATGCTGAAAAAGCATTTGGCAGAATCAAACACCCCTTCAGGCTAAAAGTCCTAGAGAGAATGGGCATACAAGGGCCATTTCTATAAATGACAAAGGCAATATACAGAAAGCCAGTAGCCAACATCAAATTAAATGGAGAGAAACTTGAAGCATTTCCTCTAAACTCAGGGACAAGGCAAGGATGTCCACTTTTGCCATATCTCTTCCACATAGTACTTGAAGTTCATGCTAGAGCAATAAGACAGTGAAAGGAGATCAAGGGGATACAAATTGGAAATGAAGAAGTCAAATTATCCCTAATTGCAGATGATATGATTGTATACATAAGCAATCCCAAAAATTCCACCAGAGAATGCTTACAGCTGATAAACACCTTCCGCAAGGTGTCTGGGTACAAAATTAATTCAAAAAAATCAGAAGCCCTTCTTTATACAAGAAATAAATGGGCTGAGAAAGAAATTAGGGAAATAACACCCTTCACAATAGCCACAAACAATATAACATACCTGGGGGTAACTCTAACCAAGCAAACGAAAGACCTGTATGACAAGAACTAGAAGTTCTTGAAGAAAGAAATTGAAGATGGAAAGATCAGAAGATGGAAAGATCTCCCATGCTCATGGATAGGTAGGATCAACATAATAAAAATGGCCATCCTTCCAAAAGCAAGATATAGATTCAATTCAATTCCTATCAAAACACCACCACAATTCTTTATAGACCTGTAAAAAGCAATTCTCAACTTCATATGGAATAACAAAAAACCCAGAATAGCTAAATAAATCCTGTAAAAAAAATCTGGAGGTATCACCATCCCAGATTTCAAGTTGTATTACAGAGCAATAGTAATAAAAACAGCATGGAACTGGTATAGAAACAGACCAGTGGATCAATGGAATTGAATTGAAGACCCAGAAGCTAACTCATGCACCTATGATCATTTAATTTTTTACGAAGAAACCAAAACCATACAATAGGAAAAGGAGAGCATCTTCAACAAATGGTGCTGGTCTAACTGGATGTCAACATGTTAAAAAAAATGAAATTAGACCCATACTTATTCCCTTGTACAAACCTTAAGTCCAAGTGGATTAAAGACCTTAACATAAGGCTGGACACACTAAATCTACTAGAAGGGAAAGTGGGGAAAAGCCTCGAACTCATTGGCACAGGTGACAACTTCCTGAACAGAACAACAAAGTTCAGGCAGTATCTAAGACCAACAACCAATTAATGGGACCTCATGAAACTGAAAATCTTCTGTAAGGCAAGAGACACTGTCATTTGAACAAAACGGCAGGCTACAGATTGAGAAAAAAATCTTCACTAACTCCACATCTGACAGAAGGCTAATATCCATAATTTACAAAAACACTCAAGAAATTAAATGCCAAGAAACCAAATAATCCAATCAAAAAATGGGGAACACAGCTGAACAGAGAATTCACAAAGGAGTAATTCCTAATGGGTGAGAGACACTTGAAGAAATGCTCAGCATCCTTAATCATCAGAGAAATGCAACTCAAGATGACTCTGAGATTCCATCTCACACCTGTCAGAATGGCTAAGATCAAAAGCTCAAATGACAGCACATGCTGGGGAGGGTGTAGAGAGAGGGGAACCCTCCTCCATTGCTGGTGGAAGTGCAGTCTTGTGCAACCACTATGGAGGTCAGTATGGCGATATCTTAGAAACTTGGAATAGCTCTGCCTCAGGACCCCGCCATACCACTTCTAGGTATACATCCAAATGATTCCTCACCAAACCACAAGCATGTTTCCTTATCAATGTTCATAACAGCCTTATTTGTAATAGCTAGAAACTGAAAACAACGCAGATGTCCCTCAACTGAAGACTGGATTTAAAAACTGTGGTACATCTACATGATGGAATACTACTCAGCTATCAGCAACAAGGAAATCATGCAATTTGCAGCCAACTGGATGGAACCAGAGAAGCTCATCCTGAGTGAGCTAACCCAGACTCAGAAGGATGCACATCGCATCTATTCACTTATAGTTGGATTTTAGCAATATAGTACAGGATAGCTATGCTACAACCAATGCACCAAAGGGAACATGAACAGAGACTTTTTTTTCCTGTCAATGAGGCAATTTCCGCTAGTGGTGCTACCTTGTAGGCCCCCAGTGTAGTATATGAGGAGGCTCTTGGCCCTCATATGACTGTAGAACTGGGGCGGGGGACTGTTATGTAGGCCTTTTCCTCTCCAGAGGAATGGGATGGAAGGGATAGGGGGGTAGAGGGTGGGAGGGCAGGACTAGGAGGGTTGGAAGGAGGACACTGTGATGGAGATGTAACCTGAAGTAATAAATAAACATTTTAAAAAAGCAAAAAAGTAAATGAAATAAAAAATAAAAATAAAACGAAAAATAAAATAAAAAAGGAATTAAAATGGCTTCTGAAAACGTGAGATCTTGGAAATTGCAACAAAATCAACAAAACTAATATAAATATGACTAAAGCATACTGCACATTATGGAAAGTGTCATTCACATCTTCATGTTTGATCTTTATGGTCCTCCCATGGGTTAGTGCTATTATCTTAATTTTACAGGAAAAAAGATCAAGGCGCAGGGGGAGTAAGAAGTCAGATCTGTGTCATTGAAGACAAAGAAATGCCCCAAGAACAATTTTGGAAGCCAATGATTTGACTTGAAGGTGGCAGTGACTTAAATGGAAGACATCGTGATGATAATGAACAACAAGAGAGAAGGAGTCCTTTAGTCACTCTAAGCCCACCAGCTTTACAGATATCCAGTTCCACTTGTGTTTCTGTTTTCCAAGGAAGAAGAGCAATTATTCACATTTGACGGCTACTGGTTTCATGTTTAATGATTTAGAGTTACACCTTTCCATGACCCGACTTTTTACAGCTGGGTAGTGGGTATACTGGGTAGACATATCTCTGCTCCGTTCCTTTGTAGCTCCATAAACAAAGGCAGTTACATAAAGCTTGCATTTCAGTTCCTCCTTTGGAAAATGGGAATAATAATAGCACCCGACTCACCATTGTTTTATTACAGAAATCACTCTAGTGTCTGTGCTGAGTTTAACAGAATACAGAGTACATATTCAGTGTACTGCCTTCGCTAAGTCATACAGACAGATAGACATGCTTTTCTGATGGCTTATTACTCATGCTGACAGAGGTGTGACAAACTATTGTCATGCATGCAAGTGTAAGGTGCTCCATGTTTTTGTAAATAAAGTTTTATTGGGCTGTAGCTAAGCTCATCTGCAACATGTGAGGTACTTACGAACAATTGTTGGGGCCACATCAGCTGATATGGTTAAAAATTTGCTGATGGGACACTGTGAAACTTCTCCACACTGAAGCTGTCAGAACTGAGTACAGAATTAAGCTGTCAGTTCTAATTCTCCACAACAAGGTTTATCATTAATTAGCTTCTTTGATCTGGCCAGAGGTTGCAGTCCCCAAAGAAAAGAATGACAATAGTGAAGCTATTGACTACTTGTCAGGTGAAATTAATTACCAAGATTCCTAGCCATGGAAGACATTCCTACAGCTGGTCACTGCTTCCGTCTTTTGAGTCAGCGATGCTGAATTTGGACTGTAGAGTAGAATGCATGGATAAAGCCATCAGAAATGTAATCCACCATCTGACCTGTAAGATTTGTTATCCTTATAAAGCCTTACATACTCTGGACACACTATTCTTCTATATAAGATGATCTTAGTCCTAAAACTAAGTACCTTCATAAAACATGACTCAGTACAAAGATTCGAGTGCAGAAGTGTTAAGTTTTATCCTTCACTAGCCTTCAAACCATGGTACCTGCAAAAATACAGCTGATGAATCCTCATTTCTGTACAAGAAGATAATATGTTGATAGTAGGTTATATGAACTCTCGTTGTGTCCCACTAGTATGCTAAAACTAGAGAACAAGGTGTTATGTCCAATCAGGGGTCTAAACCTCAAAAGCTTACAGGGTCTCGGCAAGAAATAATGGTGGAAAACTGAGGTTCAGTCTGCAAAGAGGGGCTGATTCTTAGCTCTGGCTCATAGCTCTACACTATTACCCTTTCCTAGTGGAAGTCAGAAAAACACAATTGCATGTGAAACTGCCCCAATAAAGTCACAAAACCCCAAATGCACATGTCATATGACATTTGGAAGACTTTTGTATTTTTATTCATTGTGTAAATTATAAAAATATATCCATAAAGTACAGAACTAGAATGACTGATATAAGTATGACTAAGAAATGGAACATCTACAACTAAGGTGATGATAGCTCAAGCTTTGCCGTCAGACAGACATCCCCCAGGATGACTGAGTTTTCAGAAGGTGAAATGGGAAAATGTGTGCAAAGTATTTTGTACAGTCCTTCACACATTGCAGTCCCTGAGTGAATACTTGTTAGTATAACATAAAATGTAAAATAGATCTGACTTCATAAAATTCATCATTGATCTAGAATTATTTTATTCTCTTTTAGGCATTAACACATGCTTGCAGGATTTCTATTTCCTAGGTAGCCACTATAAAATCCTGCAGAATTGTCATTCTATCATTGGCTCTGTTGTGTTAGGAGTCAGAGAGTTGGGCATTCATCCCACAGTACAGGTGGAGGCTGTGAATGTTGATGGGTTAGTGCTTTATTATAAATACAATCACCTTATTCTAAGTAAATCACAAGTAAAAACCTCACACAGCTGTTTAAGGAATCACTCACATACTTTCTCTGTATACCTCAGTGAAGTCCCATACAATTAGGATGGCTATTTTGAAATAAAGGAACTTCACTTAGAGTTTACGCTTTCACTATCAATTCCTCTCCAGTCCTGTCCTATCCTCTCCTCCCCTCTCCTTTCCTTCATGCTTTCCCTCCTCTCTTCTCTTCCTCTCCCCTTATCTCCTCCCCCTCTTCTTTCCACTTTAATTATCAGGAGGTTAAATTCAGTTATCCACCATAAAATAAAACACTGTGATATAGTTAAACATAGAAAAAAATTAGCTTTGTCAACTTTTCCCCATCAATTTAATTTGTTTATTTTACATTCCAATTGCAACTCCCTTCCTCCTCTCCTCCCAGTCCCACTCACTTCCCCCATCCTCCCTTCCCCCTCCCCTCTGCCCAGTACTAACCCACTCTGGCACATCAAATTCCATCAGGACTAAGTGCCTCCTCTTCAACAGAGGCAAGACAAGGCATCTCTGCTAGGAAAATGTGGTACAGAGAAAGGCAAAAGTCAGAGACAGTTCCCACTCCAATTATTAGTGGATCCACCTGAGGAGCAAGAAGCCCATGAGCTTCATACATATAGTGGGCCTAAAACCAGTCCATTTAAGTTCTTTGGTTGGTGGCTCAGTCTCTATGAGCCCCCCTCTGTCTGAGTTAATTGTCTATGTAGGTCTTCTTGTGGGGTCCTTGACTCCTCCATCTCCCTCAAACCTTCCCCTAACTCTTCCACAATATTCCTTTAGTTTTGCCTAATATTTGGCTATGGGCCTCTGCATTTGTTTCCATTATCTGCTGGATAAAGCCTCTCAGATGGCAATTATGTTAGGTTCCTCTCTAGTTTCCTCTCTCCATCCATTTCTGATGTCTATTTTATTTCCCCTACATAGAGGGATTCAAGTATCATCCCTTGAACCCTCCTTGTTATTTTCTTTGGATCTGTGGATTGTAGCATGGTTATCCTGCACTGTATGGCTAATATACACTTACAAGTGAGTATATACCTGTGTGTCTTTCTGGGTCTGTGTTACATCACTCAGGATGATCTTTTCTGGTTTCAACCATTTGCCTGCAAATATCATGTTGTCCTTGTTTCTAATAACTGAGTAGTATTTCATTGTGTAAATATACTACAATTTCTTTATCCATTCTTCAGTTTAGGGACATCTGGATTGTTTCCAGTTTCAGGATATTACAAATGAAGCTGCTATGAATATAGTTGAGTTGATGTCCTTGTAGTTTGGTGAAACATATTTGGGGTATATGCTCAGGAGTGGTACAGCTAGGTCTTGAGGTAAAACTATTCCCAATTTTCTGAGATATCTCCAGATTGATTTCCAAAGTAGTTGTACAAGTTGGCACTTCCATCAGCAATGGAGGAGTGTTCCTGTTTCTCCACAGCCTCACCAGCATATGTAGTCACTTGAATTTTTGATCTTAGCCCTTCTGATGGGTGTTAGAAGGAATCTCATAGTTGTTTTTAATTTGCATTTCCCTTGTCACTAGGGATGTTGAGCATTTCTTTAAGTGCTTCTCAGCCATTAAAGGTTCCTCTGTGCTGAACTCTGGGTTTAGCTCTGTACTATATTTTTTTTAATAATTTATTTTTTATTTCTTCAAGTTACATCTCAATCACAATCCCCTCCCTGCTCCCCCCTCCAGTCCCACCCTTCCACCCTCCTCCCCCTCAACCCCCCCATCCTCTTCCCTTCTTTTTTTTTTTTTAGTTTAAGGTATTTCTTTTTTCCCCCCAACAGCTCTCCCTTTCAGTCCAAAAAATGGTTCTTTTTCTTATAATTATAAATACAATACAAAACAACAGAAACAAATAGGCCACAATTATAAGAGTTATATGGCTTAGCATACATTCCCAATGTCCAGTCCATATGTATTTGGCACCTGACTTTAACATTCTACTATCTAACCATCTCCATGTGTTTAAAGTTCTATATCTAACTCAGCTTTCATACTAACTTGACTCATTATTTTAAAAATATCTTCTTAGATCCAGAACACTAATTGGATTATTTGGTTTGTTGGTGTTTAATTTCTTGAGTTCTTTATATATTTTGAAAATTAGCCCTTTGTCAGATGTGGGGTTAGTAAAGAACTTTTTCCAATCTGTAGGTTTCTGTTTTGTTTTAAGGACAGTGTCCTTGGCCTTATAGAACTTTTCAGTTTCATGAGGTCCCATTTATTAATTGTTTATATTAGTGCCTGAGCTGTTGGTGTTCTGTTCAGGAAATTGTTCCCTGTGTCAACGAGTTCAAGGCTTTTCCCCATTTCTCTTCTATTGGATTTAGTGTATTCCTGTTTTATGATGAGGTGTTTGATCCACTTGGAGTTGAGTTTTGTACAGGGTGATAAATATGGATCTATTTGCATTCTTCTACAAGCAGACATCCAGCTAGACAAGCACCATTTGTTGAAGATGCTACATTTTTTCCATTATACAGTTTTGGCATCTTTGTCAAAAATCAAGTTTCCGTAGGTGTTTGGGTTGGTTTCTAGGTCTTTGATTTGATTCCATTTATCAACTGGTCTGTTTTTATGCCAATATCATGCAATTTTTGTTACTATTGCCCTGTAGGACAGCTTGAAGTAAGGGATGATGATGTCTACAGATATTCTTTTATCATACAGGACTGTTTTTGTTATCCTGGCTTTTTTGTTTTCCCATATGAAATTGAGAATTGTTATTTCAAGATCTGCAAAGAATTGTGTTGGCATTTTGATGATAATTTTCATTGAATCTGTAGATTGCTTTTCATAAGATGGCGATCTTTACTATGTTAATATTACCTATCCATGAACATGGGAGATCTTTTTTTTTTTGTTTATTGTTTCAAGTTACATCTCCATCACAGTGCCCTCATTCCACCCCTCCAGGTTCCTCTCCTCCAAGCTCTCCTCCCTCTCCCACCCTTCCCACTCCTCGGATGGGATGTAGAATGTCCTTACATATCAGCCCCTCTCAGCTCAACAGTTATATGTGGGCTAAGAGCTTCCTCTTGCACTGGGGGCCAACATGGTAGCATTCCTAGGGCAAATTGTCCCCTTGATAGGTAACAAAGTCTATGTTCCTGATCCTTTTGGTGTATTGGTTGTAGGATAGTTATCCTGTATTATATGGCTAAAATCCAATTATAAGTGAGTAGATGCCATGTGCATCTTTCTGAGTCTGGGTTAGCTCACTCAGGATGAGTTTTTGTAGTTCCATTCTTTTGGCTGTGAATTGCATGATTTTGTTGCTTCTGATGACTGAGTAGTATTCCATTGTGTAGATGTACCACAGTTTTTTTTTTTTTCCATTCCTTGGTTGAGGGACATTTTGGTTGTTTCCAGTTTTTAGCTATTACAAATAAGGCTGCTATTAACATAGATGAGGATATGTCCTTGTGGTTTGGTGAGAAATCGTATGGGTGGATACCCAGAAGTGGTATGGCTGGGTCTTGAGGTAGGGTTATTCCAAGTTTTCTAAGATATTGCCAGACTGATTTCCATAGTGATTGTACAAGTTTGTACTCCACCAGCAATGGAGGAGTGTTCCCCTTTCTTCACAACCTTGCCAGCATGTGCTGTCATTTGAGTTTTTGATCTTAGCCATTCTGACAAGTGTGAGATGGAATCTCAGAGTCATCTTGAGTTGCATTTCTCTGATGATTAAGGATGTTGAGCATTTCTTCAAATGTCTTGCTGCCATTAGAAATCCCTCCTTTGTGAATTCTCTGTTTAGCTCTGTTTCCCATTTTTTCATTGGAGTATTTGGTTTCTTGGTGTTTAATTTGTTGAGTGAAACCGAACTTTTAAATTATTATTTAACACTTATTTATTACTAAATTCACTTATAACAAACACCAACAATTTCTTAACTATTAATCCTATAAATTCCTACAACCCCTTTAACCTATCCACTAAACCTATTGATAATCATAACAACTACTTTCATACCCTTTTAGAATGATACAGTCTCTGGGGCAGGTCCTCAGTCGTCAGGAAACCAGTCTCGGGGGTAGACTCTTTAACGCACTTAGCAGTCCTTTTTCTGGAATAGCTCAGATGCAGGTTCGTCAGGGTAAATTGGCTATCGAAGTCTCACTTTAAATAAGGCTTGAGGCTTTCTTCTCTCTGGGAGACCTCAGCGTCTGTAGGCCAACTTACTTCCTTCGTATCAGCAACTCTGCCGTTCTGCCTCAGTCTTTAAAGCTGGCCACAGTTCAGTTCAGGCCACTGTTCGGACAGGTCAAACCCCTCTAGGCAAAAGCTGAGCCACAGGGTTTAGTCCTTGGCCTTTTGCTGTCTTGCCGAGGCTTTCTCTGCTCACCAGCTTCCTTCTGCCTCAGGGAGATCTGGCCATTGGTCTACCAGAACTTTCTCCAGCAGGACTCTCGGAGCTCTCTCGTATTGGGGGCCCTTAGCACGCACGCGCCCCTCTGGCGTCATCCACTTGTCCTTAAATAGGATCACTCCTTGTTCCACCTGCTTCAGCTTAAGTTGGGCTCTGCCCACTTAGCAGTTGAAAGCAATGCCAGGTCATAAAGTCTTTCCTTCTTTCACCTGGCTTCAACCTTGTTTTTCAGTCCAAAGAGACTCCCCTCATTTCACCTGACTTCATCCATAAGCTGATAAGCTAATTGCTCACAGCAGTTGATCTTCATGCCCCGAATTAAGAGACTGTATCAGAAACTTAGGTATTCACTAAATCTAACTTATATTAACCTATCAGCCCCTTCATATCCCCTTTCTTGTAAAATAAAAAATAAATCTACAAGCATAACTACATATACAATGTAAATAAATTGTCTATGTACAATACATAAATAATAACTTTGAATTTTCTTCAATGTACATTATAGCAAGAGTTAAAATAACCTTAAACTTCTCACAATACATAGTTGTATTTACATCTTTTGACAATCAAAAGACATGCAAACAAAATGATTTTAAATTCTTATCAATAAGCTTAATTTTCTATTATATCCAAAACATTTTTAAACATGTATCAATAAACAGAATCTTAATTTTCTAACAATATAAACAAAATATTTTTTAAAGAGAGAGACAAGGAATACAGAAAGAAATCCCTAACTCCAACCCATATATATTTTTTTTCCCACTGTAACCATATGAATCCATGATGTCCTGAGTGCTCCAGCTGAAGTAGAACAGCTTTCCAAGATGATCTCTCATTAGAATCTGAAAGGGAAGATTCTGAGGAAAAACCTGACCATGCCACTCCAACCTCTACTGTTCCATTCATTATATCCATTCATCGCAAATGAAAAATTCATCTTATGCCATTCATCACAAACATTACACACAGACAATCACAATACATAACATAGGACAACAAAATTTTTTCATTCCACCTCCTGGGAATGAAGTTGAAAATATTTTTTGGGCACCCTTTAAAAATTGAGATATTGGCCAATTCCTGGGATGGTCAGCTATAGCTTTTTGTTGTCTAGGTCTCTATATGATCGATCATTTTGGGCTAGCCCTTTTAAAGTTGATTTGCATGCTTTTTTTTTTTAAATTAGTAACTGAAGCAGTCGTTAGGCTGAATCGTTTGGCCTATTTGTCTTGATATTGTCATTCAGACTTTTGCTCTGAAAATAAATTTTTTTCTTTAAGGAGGAGAAAGGCATAGATTAATTTTGTAAGTCCATTTGAAGCATGAACTCTGTCCATCCTGGATAAACGATTGGAATATCATTAACACCATAAACTTAATAAAATATTCTTACCATGCGAAGACATTCATATTTCAGCTAATGGGAGGTTCTCCCTGGTCAGATCTAATCTTTATAAGTTTTGTTGGTAACCACATTTTTTCATTCCCTGTAGACACATAGGCATAACCACGTCCCCATCTTAAAACCATTGCAGGTTTCCACTCTAAAGTTAACATATCCTTATAATATATTGGTTGATTTAATTCCTCAGTTTTTTGTATAACCCAATGTCTCTCAGCTGCAGTGGTACCCTTTTCACCAACATTTAGGAAATTCAAAGTTAGCAATGCATTGTGTAATCTATCCCTGGGATTCTTTAATTCCCCCTTTTGTTTAAAAAGCATCTCTTTTAAGGTACGATTAGCTCTTTCTACAATTGCTTGTCCTGTAGGATTGTGTGGTATACCAGTAACATGTTTTATATTGTAATATGCAAAGAATTGTTTCATCTTATTAGATACATATGCAGGAGCATTATCAGTCTTAATTTGTGCAGGTACACCCATAAATGCCATTATTTCTAACAAATGTGCAATAACACAATCAGCTTTTTCAGAACTTAAAGCAGTTGCCCATTGAAACCCTGAGTATGTATCAATGGTATGATGTACGTACCTTTGTTTTCCAAATTCTGCAAAGTGAAAAACATCCATTTGCCAAATTTCATTCTTTTTAGTACCTCTAGGGTTACTACCAGCAGGTAATGGAATTTGGTTATACAGAGAACACGTAGGACATTTTTTAATTATTTCCCTGGCTTGTTGCCAGGTAATAGAGAATTTTTTCTTTAAACCTGAACTGTTAACATGATGTTTCTGATGAAATTTTGAGGCTTCCAACACATTTCCTATAAGTAATTGGTCAATTTCCTCATTTCCTTGTGCCAGTGGACCTGGCAACCCTGTATGGGATCGAATATGGGTTATATATAATGGATTATTTCTACCTCTGATGATCTGTTGCAACTGTATAAATAAAGAAGTTAATTCTGTGTTATCGGGAATAAATTCAGCAGTTTCTATGTGCAACACAACTCTTTCTGCATATAGAGAATCTGTAATTATGTTAAGAGACTCTGGAAAATCTAATAACACCATAAGGATTGCATACAATTCTGCTTTTTGAACTGAGGTATATGGACTTTTGATTACCTTGCTGATTTTGTCTGTCTTATAACCTGCCATTCCCATCTTGTTAGCATCAGTATAGAAGGTTGGTGAATCAGGAATTGGTGTTCCCTTTACAATACGAGGAAGAATCCAAGTAGTTCTTTTTATAAATTGTATACGTTTGCTTTTTGGAAATTTGTTATTAATTTCTCCCAAATAATTACTGCAAGCTCTTTGCCAATCTTCATTGATTACCCACAATGACATAATCTCAGCATTAGTAAGAGGCACTACTATTTCAGCCGGGTCCATTCCTGATAATTGACGTAGTCTTATTCTACCTTTTACAATTAATTCAGATATCTTTTCTATGTATGTCTTTAATTTTTTACATTGTTTATGTGGTAAGAAAATCCATTCCATAATACTATCTTCCCGTTGCATAATAAGCCCTGTAGGAGAATGAGCTGATGGTAAAATGACCAAAATACAATCAAGTTGGGGATCAATTCGATCTATGTATGCATCTTGCAATCTTTGTTCTACCAACATTAATTCCTTTTCTGCCTCAGCAGTTAAACATCTTGGACTGTTTATATTTGAATCACCTTGTAATGTTTGAAACAAATTACTTAACTCATGAGTACTTAAACCAAGGGTGGGCCTTAGCCAATTTATATCTCCCATTAATTTTTGAAAATCATTAAGAGTTTTCAATTGGTCTCTATGGATTTGTACCTTTTGCGATCTTATTCTCTGTTGACTTATTTTATAACCCAAATAGTTGATTGAATCTCCTCTTTGTATTTTTTCAGGAGCAATTTTTAACCCCCATAGTGGTAGAATTCTTTGCATTTCCTTAAATAAGTTCTCTAAAACAACTACATCAGAATCAGCCAACAAAATATCATCCATATAATGATAGATAATAGATCGAGGAAACTGCTTACGCATTATTTCTAATGGTTTTTGTACAAAATATTGACACAGAGTTGGACTGTTCAACATTCCCTGTGGAAGTACATTCCAACAATACCTCTTAATTGGCCTACTGTTATTAAGAGTAGGTACAGAGAAGGCAAACCTTTCCCTATCATTCTTATGCAATGGAATTGAGAAAAAGCAGTCTTTTAAATCAATTACTATTAAAGGCCATGACTTTGGTAACAGAGAAGGTAAAGGCATACCAGGCTGCAAAGGACCCATAGGTTGAATTACTCTATTCACAGCTCTTAAATCTGTTACCATTCTCCATTTACCCGATTTCTTTTTTACCACAAACACAGGAGAATTCCATGGGCTGGTAGACTCTTCTATATGACGAGCCTCCAGCTGTTCTTTTACCAATTGCTCAAGAGCCTCCAATTTTTCCTTTGTTATGGGCCACTGCTCTTGCCACACTGGTTTATTTGATAGCCATTTCAAGGGTAGGGCTGTTGGAATTTCAGCAGTGGCCCCTAGTATAAATTTGGAAACTCGATACCTGGGGTGTCCTGTGTTTGGACACTAGATACAGCTTGCAGTTGTTGAGTATGCATATCAATACCTTCCTCAAAAGCATCCATCATTTCATCGTTTGTTATTTCTGGCATTGTAGGAATATTAATTTGAGTACCCCATTGTTGTAAGAGATCCCTTCCCCATAAATTTATGGGTACATCAGCCACATAAGGTCTCAACTTCCCTGTTTGCCCTTCTGGTCCCACACAGTTAAGCCATCGTACACTTTGTTTTACATGTGATAATTTACCAATTCCTATAAAATGTGTAGGAACCCTTTGAAGTGGCCAGTTTGAATTCCAAGACTCATGTGAGAGGACAGTGACATCTGCTCCTGTGTCAAGCAATCCTTCTATTTCAATACCATTCACTTGTATTTTTAATTTTGGTCTCGTATCACTCACCATTGTTTGCCAATACACACGTTTTCCACTATTTTCGACTGCTCCTGTTCCGTCTATTGGAACAACCTTACCCTTGGTGTAAGGAAACAGCAGCAGTTGGGCAATTTTGTCCCCTGCATTAATTGTCATCTCTTTCCATATGGATGTCATAATTTTAATTTCTTCCTTGAAGTCTCCATCTATAATACCTGGATGAATATAGAATCCTTGACAAGTTAATCCAATTTTTCCAAATATTAATCCTATTGTCCCTGATGGTAAAGGACCATAGATACCAGTGGTTAACATATAACATTCATCTGTTTTGGATAATGTTTTAGATTGATCTGTGGTCAAATCTAAAACTGTAGTACCTTCAGTAGCCTGTAAAAGATCAGCAATAGTTAATTTTGTTCTTCCTGCCTGTCTGTTTCCCTCTGGTTGGATGATGGACGACGGTTCACATTGTTTTGGGGGGCCTGAACCGGTAGGCCCCTCCCCTCGTTTCCCAGCAAGGGATTACCTCTGACATCCGTTTTAGCTCTACAATTCCGGGACCAGTGTTTACCTTTTCCACAACGAGTACAAAATCCTGGAGACCTTAACCTTCTATTGCCATTAGAAGCCATTCGTTCCCTTCTACAACCATGTTCTCCATTAAAAGCCGTTCGTTCCCTTCTATGACCCTGTTCTGCAGAGTCCAGGTACCTATCATTTCGAGTTCTGGAGGATTCAGCCTTACGATATCTTTGGAAATGACCAAATTCACCATTTTTAAAGCACTCGTTAAGACCCCTAGCAACTGCTTGTGCTATGACATTAGTCTGATGCTCTTGAAAACCAATATCAGCTGTTTCTCTTATCCATTCATCTACTGGGGCCCCTCGAGCTTTCAATGGTCTAATTGCCCTTTGACATTCAGCATTTGCATTTTCATATGCCAAGGCATTTATCAAGTCCTGTCTGGCATCAGGGTTATCTACATCTCTCTCCACAGCTGAAGTCAATCTCCCTAAAAAGTCTGAGAAGGTTTCCTGAGGACCTTGTATTATCTTGGTAAATGAAGTAAACCTTTTCCCAGCCTCAGCCACCATATCCCAGGCCCTCAGAGCTGCAACACGACATTGTTCAATGACAACATCTTCAAATTGAGTCTGTAACCGTATGTCAGCATAAGGTCCCTCACCAAGCATTTGGTGGGTTGTGACATTTATTCCCCTTGCCATATTTTGCTGCTCTAATTTTGTGGCTTCATGTCTCCACCATGACAACCATTGTAATTGCTGGCTACCTTCTAGCACAGCTGATATCAGTCCCTTCCAATCTTGGGGAATGACTCTATTTTGCAAAGCCCAGTTATTTAGCATCTGTTTAACGAATGATGAATGCATTCCATAAGAGACAATAGACTCCTTAAATCTTTTTAAATCCAAAATGTCTATTGGACGCCATGTTAATTCCTGATTGAGCTGACCGTTATTATCAGGCCTAAATTGAAACATAACTGGAAAAGCTGATGGTGATTGTGCAGTACCATGCAGCTCCTCTGGGGGCGCACTTGGTTCCACATTAGCACCATTACCTACCTGGTTTTCTACTGACACACGTGGCGGCTTTTCTACTGGTACATGCGGCGACTGTGGAGACCTAGCTAGAAAAGAACTTGCCATTTTCTCAGTTCCAGTCACCTGCCCTGCCAGAATTTTCTTAAGCTCCTCAATCTGCATTTCCATAATTTTTAATTGTGTAACAGACGTCTTCCTTATGACAAACCAATAAAATAAAAAAAAGTAAACAGCATAAAACATTCGGTCTGATTGAAAAACAGTGTAGAGGTCAGCAGTAAACATTGCCATATTGTCAACAACTGGCATCATAGTTTCAAAATCTGCAGTTTTCTCTATAGTTTTGAAAATAAAATTACCCATAATGCCTTACCACGTTGGGCGCCACCTGAAACCGAACTTTTAAATTATTATTTAACACTTATTTATTACTAAA
>CAJQZJ010032362.1:4656444-4671820 GCA_907164525.1 Lophiomys imhausi | reverse complement strand
TGTTCACTCCTATATAGGAGAGAAAGGAGGATACAGAAAAGTAAAAGAGAGAAGTCCCTGGGTCTAACCTCCAAAACCCATTTAACAAGACCATTTAACAGCTTGTAGTCTTTTCCCCTAAACAACAAAATTTTCTATTATCTATCAAATAACCAAAGGGGGAGAACACCCTCCCCACCCTCTGGGGATGGGACGTTGTTCTCTTAAAATGACTTCCTGCTGATTTGGGACGTAGTAAACCTGTTTGGGGCCCAAATAAGAATGGAAAAATGGTTAAAAATGTTAATAGAATCATTTGATGTTCAGTCCTTTTGTGCTCAACTATTTAGATGTCCTAAGAAGTTCATAGACAGAAGCTGATCTTCAGAGCTTTACTGAAGATCTGGCTGGAGTAGTCTGTGGAGCTGAACGATCTTCGCGATTTTGAGTTGTTGTGGTTGTAGACTTTTGAGGAAACTGCTATTGAAGAAGTCTGCAAGGCTGGATCATCTGGGCCACCCGTCTTCTTTTAAAAAATATTTATTTATTACTTCAGGTTACATCTCCATCAAAGTGTCCTTTTTCCACCCCTCCCAGTCCCACCCTCCCATCCTCTACCCCCCATCCCTTCCATCACACTCCTCTGGAGTAGAACGTCCCTACATAACAGTCCCTTGCCCCATTTCAGAAGTCATATGAGGGTCAAGAGCCTCTTCATACACTGGGGGCCTACAAGGCAGCACCACTAGGGCAAAGTGTCTCATTGACAGGAAAAAAATGTCTATGTTCATGTTCCCTTTGGTGCATTGGTTGTAGTATATTTATCCTGTACTATAAGGCTAAAATCCCACTATAAGATGCTGTCTTTGTTTTCATTGTATGCTTTTGACTTCTTTGTCAAAAATTAGGTTACCATAGGTGTGTGGGTTCATTTCTGGGTCTTCAATTTGATTCCCTTGATCCAATGGTCTGTTTCTATACCAGTACCATGCTCTTTTTATTACTATTGCTGTGTAGTATAGCTTAAAATCTGGAATGGTGATACCTCATAATAAAAATGGCTATCCTGCTGAAAGTAATATACAGGTTCAATGGAAATCCTATCAAAATACCAACACAATTCTTTATAGACCTGGAAAAAACAATTCTCAACTTCATAATGAATAACAAAAAACCCTGAATAGCTAAATCAATCCCGTACAAAAAATGGGAGATCTTTCCATCTTTTAATGTCTTCTTCAATTTCTTTCTTCAGGGATGCAGGGATGGTTTAACATATAAAAATTCATCAATGTAGTCCATCATATAAACAAAATGAAAGAAAAAAATCACATGATGATCTCACTAGATCATGAAAAAGCCTTTGACAAAATTCAAAACCCCCTCATGATAATAGTATTGGAAATATTAGAGATAGAAGGGCTATATCTAAATATAACAAAGGAAATGTAGAGCAAGCTGGTAGCCAACATCAAATTAAATGGAGAGAAACTTAAAGCATTTCCACTACAATCAGGGAAAGGACACTCTCTCTGTATCTATTCAACATTGTACTTCAATTTCTAGCTAGAGCAATAAGGAAACTAAAGGAGATCAAGGGGCTACAAATTGGAAATGAAGAAGACAAATTATCCCTATTTGCAGATGATACAATAGTATACATAAGTGATCCCCAAAATTCTACCAGAGAACTTCTACAGCTGATAGACACCTTTAGCAAAATGGCGGGATACCAAATTAACTCAAAAAATTAGTAGCTCTCCTTTACACAAAATGATATATGATCTGAGAAAGAAATTAGAGAGACAGCACCCTTCATAATAGCCATAAACAATATAAAGTCTCTTGGAATAACTCTAACCCAAAAAGTTGAAAGACCTCACAATGACAAAAGCTTTGCCTCACAATTTTAAAAACATCTTCTTAGATCCAGAACACCCTCTTGATTCCTAAACAACTCAAAATTTAACTATGAGACTCTAGCTATCTATTCTTCAACCACCTCAGAGACCTGAGAGGGATAAATATATCTGATTATATAGGAAGATTTAATTGTGAGGTAGGTTAGCATGAAAGCTGAGTTAGATATAGAACTTTAAACTTATGGAGATGGTTAGATAGTAGAATGTTAAAGTCAGGTGCCAAATACATATGGACTGGACATTGGGAATATATGCTAAGCCATATAACTCTCATAATTGTGGCCTATTTATTTCCGTTGTTTTCTATTGTATTTATAGTTATAAGAGATAGAACCATTTTTTGGACTGAAAGGGAGAGCTGTTGGGGGGAAAAGAAATACCTTAAAGTAAAAAATAAAGGGGGGGTTAGAGGATGAGGAGTTAAGGGGGAGGAGGGTGGAAGGGTGGGAATGGAGGGGAGAGTAGGGAGGGGATTGTGATTGAGATGTAACTTGAAGAAATAAAAAATAAATTATTAAAAAAAGAAAATGTAAAAAAAAAAAGCTTTGTCAAATTTTTCATGCTCTTTCTTCAAGATTCTGTCCTTCATCACCCAATATTACTCTTTTGCTTTCACAGTGGCTCCTCCTTATTATTGAGTTATAGGCTGCCACCGAGACTAGTAAAATGTTGAACTGATATTAACAGCAAATTACCTCTTTAGTATTGATTTGTTTGTTTGTTTTTAAAGACAGGGTTTCTCTGTGCAACAGTACTGCCTATCCTGGAACTCACTGTGTAGACCAGGTTGGCCTAGAACTCAGGGATCTGCCTGCTGAGTGTGCCACCACACCCGACTTACATCACCTCTTTAGTTTTAATATTAGGAAAAGTTCTAATTATAGTAGACAAGAGAATTAAGAGTTTGATTGGGAAAAAGTTTACAGTGGTAGATGTGTAAATTGTTTGTTGCAAGTTGGGTGTGACTTGCTGAGTGGGAGTGAATTAGAAGTGAGTCCTGTGAGGTGTATTTTAGATATTTGTCCTGAAATTTTTGAAGACTTAGACTCCAACATTATTTTACCTACTTAACTAGAAAGAAGATGATTTCCTATTATAATTCCTCTCAAGATATTAATCTTATCAAATTGTTACACTAATATGTGTATTTATACTTTATCACTGCAGCAAAAAAGAATTTCCCATGGAGAGTATCTTCTGTAGGTGCTAAATAACTGCTTCTCTCATTCATTTTATGAATCATTGTTCTCTTTAAGCTCTTTTACTTCTATGAATTTCTCCCCACCTCTAGTTACTTTAATAACTAGCATATTTGGCACAGTTGCAGAAAAAAACAAACAATAACAACAACAGAAAATCTTTGAGATAGAATCTCATCATGTAGATCTGTCAACACTCAGCTCAGAGCATTTCAAGTGGATAATCATAGGTGTCATTAAAGTTGAATCCATGATGGTCAGGGTATCAGATTATGAATAGTTTATTAATGCTGCAGGGGAATTTCTGTTTTGCCTTCAAAAAACATTTGAACACTGCACAGCTGCCTGAGTTCACTCCCATGCCTGGTTCTTTTTCCACTACAGTTCTGCCTAAGAATCAATGGTGAAACTTTTGAGGGCTACAGGTAAGAGTAACTTGAGTGCCTGACATACTTTTTCTCATCCAGTATTCATTTATTCGTTATTAACTAGTATTGTCTAATAGATTGGAACCATTCTCCCATCAAGCTTATGAGTTAGCTACTGTTGTTATGATTGTTTTACTAATGTAGAGCCTGGAACTCAGAAAAGGTGTGTAGTTGGCCCAGAGTGACAATAGTATCTTGCAGAGCTCAATTCCTGAGTTAATAATTTTAGCTGTCATTGTTTTTCCTTGATCTTTTGTGTGTGTGTGTTTCATGCTTTTTAAAATTCTGTTCTGGTCTAAGATTCTTAGCAATTCTCTGCCTCAGCCTCTTGGAGTACAGGGAATACATGGATGAATACATCTCCAACAGTATTCACTGTTGTATCTTCAGTTTTTCATATGTTAGGATTATATCACAAAGAGCAATTTATTGTCCAGTTCCTCATTTTAACTAGTTTGATTTAAATACATTATTTTATTTTTATCTTTTATGTATAAGTGTACTATAGGCATGTGTGCAGCGCCCACAAGCCCGAAAGGGGGCCTTTGATCCCTTGGAATTGGAGTTACAGACAGTTGTGAGCTACCATATTGCTACTGGAAACTGAACCCTGGTCCTCTGGAAGACTAGTCAAGGCTCTTGATCTCTGAGCTATCTCTCCAGTCTCATGAATGCCTTATTTTAATCACTGATTTTCAGGTACACTGGATAATGAGTAACAAATAAAGTAATGTCTCTAGTGTAGATTCCTAACTCTGAATCTCTTGTTTGCCTAAGTTTGCTTGATTTCAGATCAGGTATGAAGAATTGATAGATTAATTCTTTGGATATCCAGTATTGATTTTGGTTGGAGGGTTGGGTGATTCCATCTTAGTGGGAACTAAAAAAGCCTGTGAATACTTCTTAATGGATCTTACTGGGCTGATGAGAGTTGCCTTACCTGGGTTCTACTTGGGAGTGTAAGTATGGTACAGGTAGGCTGGGATCTGGAGCACTCACCAAGTTAGGCTGGTGCATAGGCTATGTGCCTGGGACTAGCTAAGGGGTTGAGGCCAGTGCAGTAAGGTTCTACGAAACTTTCCATGCTTGGCTCATACAAAAAGCTAGGCCAGAGAGTTTGGAATCAGACTTGAAGGTGCAAAATATGAGCCTGTGGATGATATTTAAGATTTAAACCATAACAGGTATTGCAACTTCCTTATCATAGGTGTGGAAAGGAAAGCCCGGAAGTTAATTGTGTTTTCCAATGATATATTATCAACAATCAGCAGAGAAATGCTTTGAGTCAATTAATTTTAAACACATATATCACTTTTTGCTACCTATATAATAATCTCTTATACTAGTAATGGGATAAAGAAAGGGTAACCTGAGGCCAGGTGGAAGCAGTGCGAACTGATTTTTCATTCTCTGTAGCTCTTCTTTTCTATCACTTTGACATGGAACATTCTCTCACTTGTGTCTATGCACCTGCCACTCTCATCAGCTCCCCTTTATCAAATCCTGTCACAAAAATATCTAGGCAGTCACTCACAGTGTGGTAAAAATGACTGAGCAGCTTTCCCCCCCCCCCCCCCAGTTTTTGGGGTTATTTATTTATTTATTGAAATTGACCATTCTACGACTAAACATAATAAATTTCTAGCTTTGGGGAAATAAGACACTTTTGGATGAGTTTATATGAAAGAATACAATTTACGGCTTCTCCTATTATTATACCACCAAACTGTTAGTGCTACAGTTTTTGGAGGTGAAAAGCAAGGTCTTTGGATTCAGTACAGGAACTCAATCTTTGTTATATTTCTAGTATCTATTTGACTTTAATTTTCTCATCTCTAAAATGAATTCAAAATGCCTCCTTTATAGGTGCTGTGAATATTAGAGAGGTGTGGCACAGTGGGTGTGCAGGGTGTGCGGTGAACGATGTGCCTAATGTTACTACTACAGTCTCATCTCAGAACACAGAAGATAGCGAACAACCTATCTTGGTCAGGTTGAAACTGGGGCCAGGACAGGGTGCAATAGGGTATGAGAAGTCAGCCAATGAAGCCAGCCAAATTGTATTGTTGAGCTTCTGATTTCATGGACTCAATAAAGAGGCATACCTGCGTAGATGAACAGGGTATTTCTAGGAGGGGTTATCTGAGGAGAGAAAGCTGTGCCCTGTAGTGGGTATCACCTCTGGAATGGGAAGAGAAAGCAGTGCTGCTTTCTTGCCTGGCTTCACTTCTTGCTGGTGAACGTCTAAGCCTGCTGCTTCTGCTGTTGCTACTGCCATCCTTCACTAAATCCAATGTCTTTGGCTTCCCATCAGACTTGAGGCAAGATATAAAGATAGGGAAATGATGGAGTACAGGGAGAGAAAAGAGCTCCTCACTCGTGTGTAGCTGAAGAGTTTCACCAGCTGAGAATTGAGGATGCCAGCACAGTGCACAATTTTTGTGAAGGATGCCCACATACAGTAGTTATTTTACGCAGAAATATCTTCAAATAAAAATGCAAAAGTAGCAATAAACTGGAATTCAGGATGAGCCCATATGAAGCAGAGCTAGAGCTTATAAAAAAGCCATTGCAAGTATAGTTAATAATAGGGGTTAGTAGAAAGCCACTCTGGAGAAGAGTGAGACATACGCAAGTGTGGGTGTGGGTTTCTCAAAGGAGATCAGACTCACTGCATTTACAATAGCTGTATATATCATTTAGTGGATTTTGAACCTATTAATTTCAAAGGATTTTCAGAAATTTATATGAGACTTCTTCAGGGTACTTTTAGACAGATTGAACACTGGTGACTCTGGGAATTCTCTAGGTTTTCAGCATTAATGAGACTGCTGAAGCATCCAGGTTGGTCCTGCACTTCCTATATAATCAGATATATTTATCCCTCTCAGGTCTCTGAGGTGGTTGAAGAATAGACAGCTAGAGTCTCATAGTTAAATTTTGAGTTGTTTAGGAATCAAGAGGGTGTTCTGGATCCAAGAAGATGTTTTTAAAATTGTGAGGCAAGTTAGTATGAAAGCTGAGTTAGATATAAAACTTTAAACTCATGGAGATGGTTAGATAGTAGAATGTTAAAGTCAGGTGCCAAATACATATGGACTGGATATTAGGAATGTATGCTAAGCCATATAACTCTCATAATTGTGGCCTATTTATTTCTGTTGTTTTGCATTTTATTTATTGTTATAAGAGAAATAACCATTTGTTGGACTGAAAGGGGGAGCTGTTGGGGGGAAAGATATACCTTAAACTTTAGAAAAAAAGAGAAGAGGATAGGGGGTTGAGGGGGAAGAGGGTGGGAGGGTGGAATTGGAGGAGGGAGTAGGGAGGGAATTGTGATTGAGATGTAACTTGAAGAAATAAAAAATTAATTATTAAAAAAAAGCATCCAGGTTGGTATACTGGGCAACTATCAGGTTATCTGGCTGTCCAGCACACAGACTGTCATTGTCTGGCTCTCCAGCCTCTCTGCTGGACATAAGTCATCTTAGCAAATATTCATCCAAGTGGGAAAGTCATTCACATACAAACCAAATCCTTGAACCATAGATTTATATGCTGATTGGACAGACAAAATAATTTATTTGAATCCATCTAGTAAGAGTACATATTCTAATCTTGTCACTATAATAACCAAAGGCTATCTGCTGTAGTAAGGTGGTATGGGTGGGGGCAGTATGACCATGCCAGCATGTGAAGGGCAAAACCTTGTTGAAACCACTGTCTGGCCAGCTGGCACAGGAAGTAATAGGGAATTAATTACATTTCAGTTGTAGTAGTGATATAGAAGAACACTAACAACATGAATTGTGACGACTCTTGGTCATTTTTGTATTGTTGAACTAACAATTCTTGTTAAATTACAATTGCTTGACTGTTTTCTATGGATTCTATTTAGAAAGCAGAGACAATACAAAAGAGGCGAGACGACACATTGAGGAGATTTTGGTGACATGTTAAGGTAGTTTTTGTTAATCATTGTGCATTTCAGAACAAAGACATTTAAATCTGGAAACATGAATATGTAGGGGGAAAGTTTTCAAGCATGAAGAAAGAAAATGTATCAAAACAATATATGTCTGACTTAAATTGCTAATTAAATAGTCTTATTTGTTGAAAATTGGAATTCATGCATAGATAAGTGGTAACTTTATGTGGGAGACTGAGTATTATTGAGAAAGGAAACGTATTTCTCTCTGTTCTTCCTCATAGAACATTACATAGGAGTTTCTGTCATGACTCAGCTTAAAATTTTTCACCAGTTGAAACTAAAGAGTTATTTCTAACATTTCTGGTCTCAGTGTTTCAACTGTGATGTGTCATCTAGGGGAAACAGATGAGGGCTGTACAAGCTGGCCGTTATATATGTACTATATTGTTGATTCCTTAGGGACTCTAGAACACAGTTCCCTGGGGCCATTAGAATGTTCCACACTGGGATATATATTCCTTTTATTCAGCACAGTATCCTCCCTTCTTCTCTCTGCTGCTGAGATTGACTCTGCTTCATTCTAGAGAATGACAAGGATGACTCACACTGGACATGCTGCTTTGTATTCAGTCCTCGGGGTTGATGACTTTTACTTTTTCATTCCCCCGTAGGGAAACAAAACCCATGATAATTCATATGCCTGCCCCACTGGCCCATCCTTCTTTAGTTAGAAGTTAGCTCCAACCAACCTTTCAGCATGATTTTAAGGTGATCTCCTTACGTACTGCATTACTTTTAATAATAGAGCAAATTTTAATTTTAATTGCTTTTCTTTTTGTTAATGTTTACCATATATCATTTTAAATAGTGAAATGTATTGAATTCATAAAATTATGGGTGACTCTGAAATGATGTTTCTAGGGGAAAAATTTACCCTCTTGCATTAGAGATTGTGTAAGGGTAATTGACTGATTGGAACTGTGATTGTGGAGAGTTGGGATGGTGAGTTCTGGAGCGAGATTATTATGGCCTATCTTTAGCCTCATAATAGTCATCCATTACCAACTCATATGTTTAACCTAATATTATGGTTGACTATTGATTAGGTAAACCATTTCAGAATGGACTGTGACTACTCCCCAAAGACTAAGACTGTCATCAGACAATGTCTGAAGATTACAGCAACAATTCTTCTACTTTGCTGTATCCTGTTGGGTGTTTCCATGGACATATTTTAATTAATTAACTAATTAATTAATTAACATTAAATCCCATTCATAGCTTCCGCTCCTTCCTCTTCTCCCAGTCCTTCCTTCTCACCTCCCTTTCCCTCATCCTTCTGTCTTCCCTTTCTCCTCAGCAAAAGGGAGGCCTCCCATGCACATTAACCCTTCTTGACATATCAAGTCTCAGTGGCCACATCTTCTCTACTGTGGCTAGACAAGGCAACCCAGTTAGGGGGAGGGGATGTAAAGGCAGGCAACAGAGTCAGACAGAGACAGCCCCTGTTTGTGATGTTGGGAATTCCACATGAAGGCTGAGCTGCACAACTGTTACATATGTGCAGAGGGCCATCTCATAACACTCTCTGTTTGGTGGTTCAGTGTCTGTGGGCCTGTGTGGGCTCATGTTAGTTGATTCTATAGGTTTCCTTGTGGTCCCATGGGCATATTTTTAAATGATTTGATTTATGACTTTTTTTTTTGTTCTCTTACTATAAAAGTTTCATGAAACTGTTACCCCATCAGAACACGGTATGGAGAACCTAACACTGTGTCCCACAGTCACAATTACTCATATTTAGTTCTAAAGTAAACTGTCTCCTGTCCCCTAAAAGAGGAAAGCTGTTCATGCATCAAAAGCTTGCCATGTGTGTATGTTTTCTTATAGTATTTTCTCTACATATTAGAGGAGTTAGCACTCTTTAACATTCTTGGCAATTTGGACCTGAATAATCCTTTTGCTGTTAGAGGCTGAGCTTTGGACTCTGGGATGTTTATAGAATTCCTGGCTTTTAGTGACAAGATGCAGAAATCTCCATACTCAACCATGTAGTTATGACAAGAAAAAATAGTTTTGGGCATTGCCAATGATGGACTGTGGGGTGCAAAGCCACCACTGGCTGAGAAATAGCATTAACTATTCTAACAAAATCTCAAGTTGGTGGCTAATATCTCCAGTCTGCTAGCTTCTTCTAAATAAAGACTCCATTGGTTGAGCATCCAATGAAAGCTGACATTTAAAACTGAAACAAAGCAAAATAAAACAACAACAACAAAACCCTGAGCGGGGATACTGCACCACTCAGTGAGGATTATTAAGAACTCATATTTATGCAGGGATTTTCTTTATTCTAAGGTAAACAGAGCCGTGAAGGATGGCTGCATGAGACATTTACATAGGAATGTAAAGTTTCATTTTTCTCATCTACAAAATTGGAAGTATAACTGCTGTTTTACAGTGTTTTTAATATGCTATTCAACATTTATTCTTGTTTGTGTGTGTACGGCTATTATGTTCTGTTTGTGATTGTGGGGGCTTGGAGGAGGTTGTGGTAGTTGGAAAAAAAACCCTAAAAATTAATGTAATTACCCATTGAGTTAAACACTTTGAAAGCTATTAACAAGAATTTTGGGATTGAGATTGAGAGTAATAGGTCTCTCAAAAAAGGCCTCTTTGGAGCACAGTGGAGACCTGAGAGATGAAGAATGAGAAGGTACCAAAATTGATAGGAAGATGGGCTTATAATAGGTCTGAGTATGAGGCTCAGTGTTGCTAGTGGACAGAAGCCAAGAGACCAATACGCACTGCTCCCTACAGTGTGGGTTAAAGCTTCTGTTATTTTTACATTCTGTGTCTAATCTGCCACACTTTTAAGAGCTTTCTCAGGAACCAAATCAACACAAGCTTGCAGCTTTGAGAACATCATGCTAAAAACGCCAGGAGAAAAAGGCAGCATGCTGAGTCACACAGAGTACATGCCATCCCCTTTAGTCTTAAAGTAGGAACTCTCTCTTTACTGCTAATTTTACTTTTGGGAATTGTCCAGCATCTTATTGCTGCATTAAAACATGAACTGACTTTAAAAATAATGAAGGGAAATATTATGCAGGCAGTTGTCAAGGAAATACTGGAACTTAGTCCTGAACTTCTGTTGTATCAGACCCCACAGATCTTAATCTGTCCCCTCAAGGTTTTTCTTAGTGCATGTCCATGATAGAAAGAGAGGGAATTAAATAGTGAGCAAATGTGTTCATCACTATTGTGAGCTCAACACAGAATAAAGCACCCTGGGGGATAGTGAGGAGACTTGAGACACTGCCACCACCCTGAATTTATCTAGTTTAAAATGGAAAGGCAAGCACATATTAATGCATTAAGTCATCTAAAGAAATATCTAAGGATATGTAATCAGTAGGTACTTCCAAATGGAGGACTTAGCTGTTCAGCAAACAGGGTAGGTGAGGGCCAGGGAGTCAGGGAAATGTTCCTGGTGGAAGAGGAATTGGTGCTAAGCCTTGCAGCGACAGCTGATAGAGGGCTGTGTTGTGTGGATGGCACTTTGGTATGATGCTAAGGCATGATAAGAATGCACTCGAAGGATTGTGAGAAAGAAGCTCTGATACTTGGGATATGAGAAATAATTGATGGATTCAAAGTTAAGACATAGAAAATTTGAGAAGTGCAACCCCAAATGAAGATTCTTAAAATAAAACTTGATATGGGGAAAATCATGTAAGATGTCCATAGGATTTGGGAAGAATAGTTATTCTTAATTCTCACTGCATTAGAGATTATCTGTACAATGTGGCCACACATGTCTTCTGGATATTTATGCCTGGTCCACTTTCTGAGTTAAATTACATGATAGATCTGAAAGTGCTTTGTTGATCTGAAAGTTATTTCCATGGGAACTGTAGCAACCATCGCTGTCCCATGGCACCTTTTGGTCAAGTATCTTTTACTGAATTCAGGGCAAATAGCTGAGTCAGCCTTACCATGCTACTGATGAAATCTTGCATGCACTAGTAGAGTGTTCTGTTCAGAGTTTGTTCCCAGGTCCTATGGTACATTGTCATCTCTAGCATCTTATATGCATATGGTTTGACAGAATCCAGTCTGATGAAACAACTCCACAAAACAAAGAACTGAACCCCCATCATTTAAATCAGTAAGGAGGTTTGATCGACTTTAATTTTTAAACTTTGATCTGAATAGGGATTTTGCAGCTGTGTTTTAAATCTTCTGTGTCTTTCAGTGTTCCCTGAAGTATCCCACGTAGTCTCAATAACTAATGGCTTTTCTAGACAAGTCCCTGACAGACTGCCTGGAAAATAGATTGTGTTTCTCCTTGTGCTGAAAAACACTGACTTAGCACTTTTCCATCATGGCCTTCAGACGATATATGCACACACATATATACATACATATATACATATGTATATGTATATATTAATTACTAAGATGTTATAAAGAGTGGCATTTAGTGGGGTATCTTCAGAGGTTCCTTTCGTTGGCAGCAGCATCTTGAAGTCAGCAGTGCCTGTTTGAACCTTCGGCTTTTCTATGTTTTCCGCAAGGTCTATGCTGTATGTTTTTTGAGGAGGTGCTGTGCATTTTTCTGCAGTTTTCTATGCAATGAAGAGCCACAAAGTCATGCCTTTTGATTGATGACTGTGTTTAAGAAACTATTTAAGTGTTATTAGGTTCCTGTGTCCTTTCTGCTCATCAGGATCAGCTTTTAAACTGCTCTTTCTCAGCAGCTTCATTCTGACAAGGAACATTCTGTTTGCATTTCATTTTTATTTTTAGTCATTTGCAGAGGAGCCACCCTTAAATCGCAGTCTGCTCTATCCAGAGGGGGGCAGAAGAGTGTCAGAAATTCACGTGTTTATCTCATCATTATTCATTCAGCAAGCAAGGCATGGTAGGCCATGTCTTCGGCATTCAATGTACAGGTCTGGGTTATAACTAACTCAATAGTACCTTCAAGGAGTTCATACCTTTGTAAGAGTGTCATAAGTTTTAATGATAGTTGTAGTGGAGAGGAAGTACTGGGAGCCATTACACATTTTGAGTGTGGACAAAACCATCTAATTGCCTTAGGAAAGGGATTAACACATCCTTTTTATTGTTTGTATTTCTGCAATATACCCCATGTTGGGTTTCTAGTTCAGTAGCATTCAAGGGATGATGTTGACCTGTAGTAGAACCAGCTGTGAAGATGGAATAGTGTCTACATATGACAGTAATTAGGAGGAGGTAACAATAGCAGGATGCAGTGATTAGGAGGATGTAGAAGATGAGGGAAAAGGAAGGAGTAAAAGGGACTTCCCAGTTTCTTGGCATTGCACTGAAAGGGAGTAAAGGAAACTTAGATGTGAGTGAAGGTAAAAGTCGATTCTCAGGTCAGAAAAAAGAAGCCACTACCCATCAATAACTCATATGAACCATCTCAGCTCCTTATTACCCCCACAGTAAGCAGCTCAACCTCTAATCACCAGTTACTATGAGTATTGCTTCCTCAAGGGGAAAGGGCAAAACAAAACAGGAGAGCTAATTACTCTGAACTCTAGTTAAACTGGCCCCTGTGGCAAATCATTTTTGATATTCCCTTTAGTTGGTTGCTCTTCAAGCATACCCTACCTTTCTGAGCAGGTGCGATGTAGCCAGTGTCCAATTACACTTTACTTATGCTTATGTTGTCATTCTGATACTTCATTCCTCCTGTGTAGGAAGTGTAGTATTCTTTTTACCATCTCCAGAAACCATTGATTTTAACTTGAGAGATTCCATCTTTCACACTGACTTTACCAGAGCCTGACAATTCCTTGCTCTTCTCTCTGTAGTATCATGGTTTATCCCAAGTCTTCAGATATTAGGACTCAATCTGAGAACTTTGGGTGAACTGTCGAATAAGAAACAATTTCTTTCTTGAAGGGTTGCAAACTCTTAGGTATTTGGGAGCTAATAGGAGGGTTAACCTGAGAGCGAAGGCAACACAGAGGCAACAAAGCCCAGCGAGCCATCTCCAGAATCGTTCTTGACATTGCCATTTGAAATTCTGGGTGTTTTACTTTACCAGACCTCAGCTTTATCAGTTACATAATTCAAGATAGTCTCTCTGTTCTACTGAGTTAAAGTTGTCTTTCTGTCACTTGTAACTGAGAACTCTTTCAAAGGCAGCTTTCTAAGAGATCAACAGTCAGAATTAGTGACTGATGGTGATGAATATTTATTTAGCTCTTACTGTGTATTGGATGTCATGAAGATGAACACAAATTATCTAACTTTAATCATCCCAACAACCTTAGGACACAAATTTGATGGCCTTCTCCCAGAACAGATGATTATGACTCAGAAGAGTCCCTAAGGTCATATAGTTAGGGGGAAAATAGAAGCAATGGCCTCCATTAAGAGCTCGTGCTTAAGGCTTCACAAGAATAAAAAGAAATCTCTGTTCAAAAAGAGGCTATGAATTTGAAAGAGAGAAAGGAGCAGTAAATGGGAGTGTTAAGAGGGAAAGAAGAGAGAAATGATGTAATTATATTATGATCTCAAGAATAAAGGAAAAAGGAAAAGGCATGTAACCTTTAATTTAAAAAGAGATACTAGGGGGGGCCAAGATGGTGGCGACCTACACTGATGCATTTTAAACGTGGGAAAAAAGAGCCATAAAAAACACAGAGTTACTGGGCACTGTGCAAAAACAGGAGGGGCTAGACCCCCCGGGAACATTCACAGCTCCCAAGGGACTGTTAAAAGTCCCAGGGTAAGTCTCTCCCCTCATCTCTCACAGACACAGAAGCCACTAAAACCGGGATTCGGGAACTCCCATTTGGAGAGGCGCCTGGTAAGATTGACCCCAACTCACAGCAGGCAGAATCAGAGGCCACCTGGCGATTGTCCACTAGCCTACTGGGCTACCCACACCTCAGGAAGAACTTAGAGCCACTTAAGAAACATTGTGGGATAGTGGAAGTCTTAGCAAGGAAGAAACGGGGCGCTCGGCGGGTGGTCCGCAACTGCTCGAGATGCGGAGGTTCCGAGAGAGCAGGAAGCCGCCGGTGGGCAAAGTAATCAGGGGGGGAAGTAGGCTCAGGTGGGCAGGAGGGGCCGAACCCGCGCGCCCACGGCAGCACAGCTGGGGAGGGAGCCAGGCGCGGGCAGGGCCAGGGATCCGCGCACCCATGGCTGAGCTGCTGGGGCGAGAGGCCCACTCAGGCGGCCGGAGGATCCGGAGCTCGGTGCACCCACGGCCAAGCAACTAGGGAGGAAGACCCACGGCCGGGCAGACAGGGAGGGAATCAGGAACAGGGGTCAGGCCTGTGGCGAGAAGCCTAGTGAGAAACCAGAAGTCAGGGGACCATAGCTGTATTCTGGAAAATCCAGACATATTAGGTGTGGAGCCAGACCCTGTCAGCCTCCGTGATGACAAACAAAGCCCACAGAATCTATGCCTGGGCAAACAGGTCCATACCATCAGAACCATTACAGGCTGATAACTCAGAGTGCAACATAGAGAAGTATGAATTGGGAGCAGTGAAACAATCCCGGTCCATTATTCACAACCTGGGAATAGGCTGTACCAGCTCACAGTGCTTCAGGTGATTAAAACCACAGTGACCCTGAAATCCCCCTGTAAGCAACGACAGATAGCCAAGTAACTCGTCCCCTGCACCAAAGCATCCCCTGTGGATCCAAGAATGGAAAATGACAAGAACAGACAGCGAAATGCATCCAATGGCCAAAGGTCCAAGAAAAAATAGAAATCAAGGAAATATGACTCCAACAAAGCAGAATTATCCTAGCTCATCCAATTCGGATGACCTCACACCAACAGAAACACATGAAAACGTTGACAATTCTGCATTATGGAAAGTGATAGAGTCCCTTCAAGAAGAACTTAAATCTATG
>CAJQZJ010032362.1:4616116-4651444 GCA_907164525.1 Lophiomys imhausi | reverse complement strand
GACCCCAAAAACTCCACCAAAGAACTCTTACAGCTGATAAACAACTTCAGCAAGGTGGCTGGATACAAAATTAACTCAAAAAAATCAGAAGCACTTCTTTATACAACAAACAAATATACCGAGAATGAAATAAGGGAAACAACCCCCTTCACAATAGCCACAAACAACATAAAATACCTGGGGGTAACTCTAACCAAGCATGTGAAGGACCTATACAACAAGAACTTCAAGCCCCTGAAGAAAGAAATGGAAGAGGTCTTTAGAAGATGGAAAGACCTCTCATGGATAGGTAAGATCAACATAATAAAAATGGCTATCCTACCAAAAGCAATATATAGATTTAATGCAATTCCTATCAAAATACCCACACAATTCTTTATAGACCTGGAAAAAGCTATTCTCAATTTCGTATGGAACAACAAAAAGCCCAGAATAGCTAAATCAATCCTGTACAATGAAAAAACATCTGGAGGTATCACCATCCCAGATTTCAAGCTGTACTACAGAGCAGCATTAATAAAAACAGCATGGTACTGGTATAGAAACAGACCAGTGGATCAATGGAATAGAATTGAAGACCCAAACATGGACCCACACACCTATGGCCAACTAATCTTTGACAAAGAAGCCAAAACCACACAATGGAAGAAGGACAGCATCTTCAATAAATGGTGCTGGTCCAACTGGATGTCCACTTGCAAAAGAATGAAATTAGACCCATACCTATCACCTTGTACCAAACATAAATCAAAGTGGATCAAAGACCTTAACATAAAGTCGGCCACACTAAATATACTAGTAGAAAAAGTAGGAGAAACCCTCGAACTCATTGGCACAGGTGACAACTTCCTGAACAGAACACCAACAGCTCAGGACCTGAGATCAACAATCAATAAATGGGACCTCATGAAACTGAAAAGCTTCTGTAAGTCAAAGGACACTGTCATTCGAACAAAACGGCAACCAACAGACTGGGAGAAAATCTTCACCAACCCCACATCTGATAGAGGGCTATTATCTAAAATCTACAAAGAACTCAAGAAACTAAATGCCAAGAAACCAAATAATCCAATCAAAAATGGGAGATGGAGCTAAATAGAGAATTCACAAAGGAGGAATCCCTAAGGGCTGTGAGACACCTGAAGAAATGTTTAACATCCTTAATCATCAGAGAAATGCAACTCAAGACGACCCTGAGATTCCACCTAACACCTGTTAGAATGGCTAAGATAAAGAGCTCAGATGATAGCCCATGCTGGCGAGGGTGTGGAGAAAGGGGAACCCTACTCCATTGCTGGTGGGAGTGCAGGCTTGTGCAACCACTATGGAGGTCTGTCTGGCACTATCTTAGAAATCTAGGAATAACCTTGCCTCAGGACCCAGCCATACCACTTCTGGGTATACACCCAAAGGACCTCTCACGGAGATATAGGGAAGTCTCCTCATCTATGTTCATAGCAGCCTTATTTGTAATAGCTAGAAATTGGAAACAACGCAGATGTCCCTCAACTGAAGAATGGATTAAAAAACCGTGGTACATCTATACAATGGAATATTACTCAGCTATCAGAAACAATGAAATCATGCAATTTGCAACCAAATGGATGGATCTAGAGAAGCTCATCCTGAGTGAGCTAACCCAGTCTCAGAAGGATGCACATGGCCTCTATTCACTTATAGTAGGATTTTAGCTATATCATACAGGATATCTGTACTACAACCAACACAGCAAAAGGAACATGGACATAAACTTTTTTTTATCTTTTTCTTTTTCCTTCTCCTTTTTTTTTCCGTTTCCCTTCTCTTTTTCCTCTCTTTTTTTGTTGATATTCTTTGTTTTTGTGGGTTTGTGTGTTTGTTGGTCTTTTTTTTAGTATTCCCCCAGTAGCAAGGAGACACCTTTCACTGGCAGTACTGCCTCGTAGGCCCCCGGTGAATGAAGAGGCTCTTGTCCCTCATATGACTGCTGATCTGTGGTAAGAGACTGTTAGGCAGGGACACTCCACCCCAGAGGAACAAGACGGAAGGGTCAGGGGGTAGAGCATGGGAGGGTGGGGCTGGGAAGCGGGAAAAGAGGACAATATGATAAGGATGTAACCTGAAGCAACAAACAAATAAATTTATTAAGTAAAAAAAAAAAAAAAAGGGCAAGTGGCAGGGCTGAAACACTGTGAATGGAATAGAGGATACAGCCGTTCGGCCTGGTTTTGCAGACCTCTAGGTGTCGAGAAGACGTGGAGCTAAGGTAAAATACAAGAGAATTGTGGTGTTGGTCCACGCCTTTGACTTCAGCGGAGACGGGGGGGGGGGGAGCACCGTAGAGTTGGTGGTCTTATGTATTCTGGAGTCATACGGAGCGGGGTGGTGAGGGTGCATACTCTTGGTCCCACCATTCAAGAAGAGTACACCCTTGGTCCCAGCACAGAAACGGGCAGATCTCGGAGCTCAGGGTCAGCCTGATGCAAGGCAAACTCTAAATAGAGAAAGACTTCGATCCAGGAGTGGTGGAACACATGTTTGATCCCTTCAGATGGGAACCACAGGTCTCTGATCCCAATAATTAGAGTTCAGAGACACACACATGGGATTTGGAGGGACCTAGGTTTGGAGGCTACTTACAAAAGGCCTTCTCGATGCAGGCAGATTGTCCTTTGGGGTCTCAAAATATATACACTGGAGCTTGTTTAGCTCCAAGGTGACAGAATGATTTCTTCTTTAACCTGGATTGAAAGATAACGCTTTGTATGTTGTTGGAAGGCCAAATTAGCTTCAGGAGAAGTATTTCCTAGCCCCCCCCCAAAAACATAGGGTAATGGTCCCAGGGTTGGGATTGGGGCACGGCTCTGTTCTTATCTTTCCAGGAGAATCAAGGCGTCCATTCGGGGAGCCCGGGAACGGCTGGACAGCGGAAACCTCAGCAGAGAGCAGAAGTAGGCACCAAAGAGGATGAGTGACCCAGTTGATTCAGCCTGGCAGACTTCCTCAATAGCTGTCTCCATCGGGGGCCTGCAACCACTGCAATCCAATGTCACTGGGACCGTTCAGCTCTACACAATGCCCCGGCAGGAACCTCAGTGAAGCCTGCAAGATCAGCTTCTGTCTACAAACTCCTTAGGTCATCTAAATAGCTGAGAACAGAAGGACTGAACATAAAAGGATTGTACTAACATTTTTAACCATTTTTTACATTTGGGTTCCGGCCCCAAACAGGTGTACTACGACCCAAACCAGCAGGAAGTCACTTTAAGAGAGCGACGTCCCATGCCCAGAGGGTGGGGAGGGTGTTTCTCCGCCCTTCTTTTTGGTTATTTGAAGGATAACTGAAAACTCTGATATTTAGGGGAAGAGATTACAAGCTGATAAATGGTCCTGTTTAATGGGTTTTGGAGGTCAGCCCCAGGGACTTCCTACTTTTCCTCTTCTGTATCCTTCTTCCTCTCCTATGTAGGAGTGCATAGGCTTGAGAAAATGAGACATAGACATAGCACAGGAAGGTCCAAGAAGAAGGGGCAGATTATTGAATATGCCCTTATACCTTTGTATATTGATACAAAATTAGTAGTATATTTGGCTAAAGTGGTATTGACCATTGTTTATTGTGCAAAAATAAGATTTTATTGGATTACATCGGTATTGATCTTTGTATATTGATACAAAATTAAGATTATAGTTGGCCACAATGTATATATTGACCCTTGTATATGGACGTAATATTAAGATTGTATTGGGCTACATAGGCATTGATCTTTGTATATTGATACATAATTAAGAGTATATTTAACCACAATTGAATAGATCTTTGTATATTGATACAAAATTAAAGGTAATGCTTCCTAATGGTATCATACCTAGAGATACTTAAAAATAAAATGTGAAGCTCTGGCCTCTTGATACCAACCGTCTAAAACTGTCTAGGATAGTTAAGTAAAACAAACTCCTAATTATGCAAACATGTCACTTTGTTCGCTACTATGACAGTCTATCACAGATATTCTCTAAAATACCCAGTAATCAAGTTGCTAAGAGACAAGCAACATTTGCTTATCTAAATACAAGAGATGGATAGGGCATCTTCAAAAACCCCAAGAGATCTGCAGAATATGGCATTTAAAGATGTTATCTTAAATTAAGATTTTCTTTTTTTTATATCGAGACATATCAACGCCTGACTGCACCCCCTATTCTGCTCCAAGTAGAAGATAAGCATCGAAGAACCTCCACTGTAAGATGGTTGAATTAGTGGCAAGCCTATCTCTTGGCATGAAAAAACCCCTTGCACCAACTGCAGACAGACTGCTGTCCAAAAAGGACAAAACTTGGTAGCAGGGAAGTCGACAGCCTAGCTCTGCCAAGACAGAGTAGGTAAGTCCTTCATAATCCCTGCTGTACAACAAATGTCTGTCAGAGAAACAGGATCCAAAGGCTGAAGACTGATGCAGGAATGTATGGAGAGAAAATGGGAACAGTCCAGACAGTCACTGGTATGTCATTTCTTAGTTTTGGAAGCTGCAGGCCCTGCACTTCCTATATAAGCAGATATATTTGTCCCTCTCAGGTCTCTGAGGTGGTTGAAGAATAGACAGCTAGAGTCTCATAGTTAAATTTTGAGTTGTTTAGGAATCAAGAGGGTGTTATAGATCTAAGAAGATACTTTTAAAAGTGTGTTGCAAGTTAGTATGAATGTTGAGTCAGATATAGACCTTTAAACTAATGGAGATGGTTAGATAGTAGAATGTTAATGTCAGTGGCCAAATATGTATAAACTGGACATTGGGAAGGTATACTGGGCCATTTAACTCTCATAAATGTGGCATATTTATATCCTTTGTTTTGTATAGTATTTACTGTTATAAGAGAAAGAACCATCTGTTGGACTGAAAAGGGGAAACTTCTGGGGGGAAGAGGGTGGAAGGGCGGGATAAGAAGGGGGAATAGGGAAGGGTTTGTGACTGAGATGTAACTTGAAGAAAAAAAATAAAGTATTTAAAAAAAATAAAAAGAGATACTAGTTAAGGAAGCATCTTAAGAATCATAGCACTGTAGTTTTCCAATATTTTCTATATAATAACAAGGGGAAATAAGCAAGCAGAGCCATCACTAATATAGCCTAGGTTAAGTCCTGTGCATAATCACTGTGTAAAAGCCCACCTAACATTGGCTGATTTGGCTTTGTAAAGGATCCTCTAATCGATACAGCAGTCGAAACTCAATGATAATAGAAATAGCTCCCTCTATCTCAGTACTGTACAGCCAATTACCTTTTTGACATCTCAAATTAGTCCTTTCATAAGATCACAAACTTTACACATCAAGAAAATGGGTTCCTGATTCTAAATGTCATCTCAGCCTGTTACTATGGCTGATTTCCCATTTCAGTCAATGGGGGCATCAAGTACTTGGCTTCTCAATGAAAGCTCCCTGAGCTCCTCTCTCTTTTCCTCTTTACCATCCATCAGCAAGTTACCAGCTATGTATTCAAACTATTGCTGGAAAACACCCACCATCCACATTGGATTTCATAGGTTTTTAAGACATATGATGCTAATGTGTAATAGGACATCTACTACTGAAGTTTCTACTGCCTCTATCTGATTCTTCTATGGGCACTGACTTCTCATACCTCAGTTAGCTTCACCATCAGTCTTCCAATATCTATCCCTTTCTGGGTCACCTAGGCAGTGGTCTCCATTCCCAGCCATTTTCTGTCACATCACCTTCTTTACAGCCCTTATTTCTCAAAGTGAAACTTCTTACTGATGAAGTTACTACTTGTTTTGTATTCTACATCACAACATAAACTTCTTGACCTAACTCCTTTAGTACAAGCCCATATTACCATTGGCACATCAATGTTAGACATTTCAGAGTTGCTCCATAATACAAGATACCAGGAAAATGAGCACAGAGACAAGAAAGTGATATACAGAATCAATCAGGTAGCTTTTCTCACATTGTCTACCTGGATCTCACTATATGTCTTTGAGTTTTATTCTCATAATGTGCCAAGAAAAGAGAAGGAAGATAATTGTTACTTTATCCAGCCCAACTAACAGGATTACAGACCTTCAATTGCAAAGAGCGCTGTAAATATCGGGGGGGGGGTGGTCACTAATTTGTGACCCATGACTCAAGAGGCAGGTGACTAGAGATCTGCAGTGATAACAGTAATGACAGTGTGGGGGCCCAACAGAGCCTACCTGTAACATTTGCACGGTAATTTGTTCACACAGAGTAAAACATCTAAATTTGTTGCAGAGATATATTCAGCCATGTGAAATTCTCTCTGAAATTGGAAAAATATTCCAGAAATCAGCATCCATGGTAATGTGTACCTTTTCAGTTAAAGGTTCACTGTTAGGGTATTTTCACTTTGTTTACGTTTTATGGATGACAAAATTTAATCATTGGTCAGAATAATTACATGTAAATGCTGCTGGGCTATTCATCTCAAGGGGCCAATTTTCTAGCCATTTGTTGACATCTAAAATGTCAAATTTATTACACAGAGGGTATGGGAATATACACAATGTCGCCTTCTAAATAGGATATGAAAGGTACCAATCAGGACAGTGGCAGCAAATGCTAAAGAGAGGGAGATGTTGCCTGAGTTACTGACAGGATCTAAATTAATGTCATAGCCTATTGTAAGGAAAATAAGACATTTTGTAATAGAACTACCACCTGAACAATAAGTTCCTTAGTTCAAAGACCATTTGCTTTTGAGAGGGCTGTTTGTTTCCTACACTCTCATATGCTCATTCCCTTTCAGAGTCCCTGAGACAAGGCACTGAGTACAAAAGGAAGATCTAAGTTTAGGCCTCATCACTGCCATAGTCTTACCCTGTGAGCCAGGAAAAACTTCTTATCCTCTGTGACCTTCAGTGTTCTTTTCTGTAAAGATAAGCCTGTGCTGCCCTGATAATATCCCTGAGGGCTCAAAGGAGGGAATTGATATTTAAGCACCTTGCAAAGTTGAAGATGTTATGCCTATGTAGAGTTGTGATCTATGTAGTCAGCATTGGTAATCTTGACCTTCCTAGTGCCATTTCTGCTGATTTTTATTAATATCAAGGATCCTAAGCACGAATTTCAGACAATTCTTTCCTTTATTTTAGTTCTCACAGCCTAGTTTATCTTTACTAATATTCACATGACTGGGACTAGCAATATGGATCAGTGAGTAAAAGTCTTGCTGCTGATCCTATGAGCCTGTGTTGAATTCTGAGCATCACATACTTGACAGAAAGTCTCAACTCCTGAGATGGTTCTTTGGGAAAAGGTGCTTTCTACTGAGTCTGAGAACCTGAATTTGATCCTTGAAATCCACATGATAGAATGTCAAAACTCACTGTCAAGAGTTGTTTTCTCACTTCTATGCATGTATTGAAGCATGTGTATGTGAGCATCCACATGCACTGGGACATGCACATACACACACATATACACAGATGCATTCATATACACACACATACACCCACACATACACACACACATAAATACACATGCACACATACACACACACACGCCCACACACACATGGAAATTAATAATAATGGAAGTTAACCAATTGTCCTACCCAGCTGTTAAGGCTGGGATCCTCAACAATGAGCAGCCTGACAAGACATCCTAAAGGTGCAATAAAGGTGCAATAGAATCACTTGTATCTTGGGGTAAGTAATTTGTCTAATTGAATGTAAGGCCACCTCGGCATGAAGGAACCCATGTTTGTGTCTGTAAATCTAACCAACTACCATCGCTGAAGAAGTCATAGACACTAGAGGACAATCAACTACTATCATTCTCCTTAACATATATATATAATTATATTCTAAATACTTATTCTTATGCCCACAAATAAGTAAGCATATATTTTACTTCTTGTCTTAGTTGATATTTTTTTTCTCAGTTTGACACAAACTAAAGCTATTTGAGAAGAGAAATATCAGTTAAGAAAATGCTTCCATTAGATTGTCTGTAGGCAAGTTTGTAGTGTATTTTCTTGATTGATGATTGACTTGGGGAAGCCAAGACAACTGGTGGTGGTGCCATCCCTGGGAAGGTGGACCTGTGATACATAAGAAGCAGATTGAACAAGTCATAGAGAGCACTCAGTAAGCAGCATTCCTCTATAGTCTCTGCTTCAGTTCTTGCCTCCAGGTTCCTGCTCTGTCCTGGACTTTTACCTGAAAGTATAAGATGAAGTACACCCCTTCCTCATCAAGTTGTTTTTGGTCATGGTCTTTTTCACAGCAACAGAAACCATAGCTAGGACAACTATCATCAAAAAATTTTTTTAACATAAAGAAACTACAATGGTGATCTACAACTGGGGAACATTCAGAAAATAAGTGACCTTGGCGTACATAGCCCCAATTAATACATCTATGCCACAACCCCCTACTAGTAAAGCTCAGGGAGTCTCCAGGAGAAGAAAGAGGCAAAAAAACTGAAAGGGCCAGAGGACCATGACACCTGCTTCGAGGTATTGTCTTCTGTATATGACAAGGAAGCTGCTCCCATGAAATATCAACAGTATGATTGTTTAATAAGACCTATACAGTAACTAGATCCGTTGTTATGCTAGTGTGGGTGGAAGGGATTTCACAAGGCCCCACCAATAGATGAAGAGCTTCAGACAATCAGTGACTGCAAAGAAAGGACCAGTTTTTTTCCCCCCATGGGAACACCCACTTGATAGGTACCCAGTCCCAAGTGGTCAGCTGTAGATCCATGTACATATGAACATCACTAAGTGGACTTAGCAGGTGTTTTGTGTGGGAGTGTGTGTGTGTGCTCATGTGTGTGTGCATGTATGTCTATTTATGTTTGTGTGTGTATGTAACAATAATAATAATTAGACAAGAAAGAGTTTTGAATCCAAGGGTGAGTAGGAGTCATGGAGTGTAAGCACCATTATACCATAAAGTGCCAACCTGTGTCTCCTTTCTAAGGAGAGTGCTACTATGGGTGGCAGCTTCATGCACCTCTAAGTCTCAGCAGAAGCCGAGGTCCTAGGAGATGCACTCAAAGGTCTGCTCCAAGGGAGCAATTCATAGTCATAAGATTGGAACTGGAGATGAATATGTAGCTAATTATGCTAAGAACGATAGCGGATAGTAAGGGGTGTTTATAGCTAGACATATAGAGGAAGAACAAGGGATATATTGAAGAGAAATATTGAAAATGAAGGTGAGGTGACAGTACCCTCAGCCCATTATAAGCTCTTGATTTTTGCCACCAGTATCTTCCAACCAAAAGTACTGCAGGGAGTATAACTTAGCTGCAAGTGATTTAAACTGTGTCAAAGAACAGCTAAGGCTAAAGGTTGAGACTGGGTTTCTGCATTTGGGTGGAGTAGCTTGGCCTTCTCCAATTTTGACTGTCCTAGTAGGCAGACATTTCTCCAGCTGCCATATGCTAATGACACATAGTACCCTGCAAATGGCAAATATATATGAAAGAAAGTTGTTCTTGATTAAGTGGCAACAATGCTCATCACAAATGTCCCTTGGAAGCTCCCGTGACCCCTGGAGGAGCACAGTTTAGAAACGGTAATCATTTTTTATTGAGAAGCACAAGTTTTTCTTAAATTCATTAAAAGTTTTTGAAACAAATAAATAAAGCATAATTGATACAGATACAACCTCCTTTCTCTCTGTACATCATTAAGAAGCTGTAATTGCTTCCCAACCCCCAGGAAACTCTCGTCTCCAAGAATAAAGTGTTAGTATGTGACTCCCTAGCAATTGTTATTATTTGGAGGAATTAATTTACTCTAATTGGTTTTAAGCCTATTAACAGAAATAGAAAGCTGAGCGAGGGAAGAAGGGAGGCCTGAAACAACATTTTCCTCGGTTAGCCGTAAGAACTCTATATGTTTAGCGGTTTGGTCACCGATGACCAAACCTTGTTGAAAATCAACAAGATCAACTATAAATCAAGATATAACTAGTTCACTTTCTAAAACTTTTTTTTGTTCTTTTCTATATACTAGAAGTAAGAAAAACCTATAATTTCCCTCTCCTAGTGGAGATCTTTAAAATGAGTCCTGAGGGAGTCCCAAATCAGCAAAATTAATGATACTTGGGTTCATAAGTGGCTGGCTCTTCTCAGGCCCCAGGATGGGGTGATTCCTAGCCTTGGGGAAAGGCTCTGTTATTTAGGGGTATGGCTTCCCCATCTTTAGTTACCATAGCTACAAGCCCACCATGACAGAAATAAACTACTGTCTATATGTTCCTTTATCTGTGACTCTTTTAAAAATAGCATCATCAGATAGGGAGGAGACACATCATCTTGATTATCACAGGAGAACTGGAACACCTTAGGGCTTAGACCCTAGGCAGGCTGGTGCAAGGTTACTTTGAAGAGCAGAGGCTCATTTGCTTAGACAAAAGCGTCTCTGAAAGACACCAGTGCTTTCATCATCTGGGTAAACTGGGTGCTTAAGGAAGAGGTTATGAATTCAGACCTGAGTTTGTTGGCAATGGGGAGAATTGGGAATTTTTAAACAAAAGAATGCGAGACAGAACTGTGGTACTCCATGGAACAAGGAGGATCTGTCTCAGGAGTAGAAAGATGTAAGGGAGACAAGTAAAGAGATCTTCATGGTAAGGATGGAAACAGACAGAAGGACAGTGGAGGCGGTAGAAAGATATGGATTTGAAATGATCCTGGATTGGGATGAGGAGCTGTAGTGAGGGTGAGGTGCAGTTAGATAGACTCAGAGATTTGGAGCTTAGATAGATAGGATTATGAGGTCAGGACCTGAGTTAGGGAGGTTCCTGAGGACTGTGACAATCAGTGAATTTTTGTTTTAAATGAACTAGTGAACACTATTTTTAAAAATGAATGACCTCTGTGAAAAATATCCTAATTGTCTGTAATTCAGACATCAGGCATCTGTGGAGAAGACACTGGCCAAACTCATATAGGGTTTGAACTAATAGAGAAACAAACAAATGCAGATGGGATTGTAGGGTCATGGGGGCTAAAGGCCATGTTCACACAAAGGCAAAGCTGCCATCCAGCTCGAGAAACACTGAGTAAGAATTTTAGGAGGAGAGCAGAATCTCTAAGTCATCTGATGCTTAGATTCCTAAGGAGAAACCAGAAATACAGATCTTATGGAAAGCTTTCTGATTCTTAAATGTTCACAAATAACTTTTTTTTGTTCTTGTCATTAAAATTCTGGTTGGACTAATTCTTGGAATGTCTACTGAGCCCCCTAATGACTCCAATTTGAAACCAGATGATTTAACCTGAAGTATTGTGGAATGGTGCAGAATGACAGGGAATAGTTAGAAGAAGCTTCCTGGGGAAACACTCTTGAATGTCTGTGATTTTGCCAGCCCAGGGATGGATTCTGGGGGAGTAAAAGTGGTGCTACAGCCCTCAGTTAGCAGCTAGCCTCACTGGGTGAGGGAAGAACTCAGCTTATTGTGCCTTTCAGTGTCAAATGAGGACATGTGCAAAAGCCTTAGGGAAGCTCTGGGCCTCACACAGGCAAAGGAAAGCTTTAAAGGAGATCCAGAAGGAGCAGCAAGAGCTAGAGAATGGTCTCTAACATTAATTTCTAGGTCAGCTGCTGTTATCCAGTAGGTTCTGTGATTTGTCCAGGGAGGCAGACATGGGGTTTCTAAAAGCAGGTGGAAATGAGTGAGGGATGGAAGGCATTTCTACAGAAACGCTTACTAATGGCATAGTTTGGCTGCTTATTCCATTTTGTTCTTTAAAGGTTTTCCCTGTTTCGATTGGTGGCTAGGGCATCAGTATATAGCTTAAGAATTAATTAATTATATATATATATTAATTTATTATTCCTGACAGTTTACAGTAGGAGATGGTGCTTCTCCCAAAGATGGAGATAGCCACTGAAGGTGGAGAGGTTCATCCAGGGTTGGTTTACTTGGGTTAGGCCAACAAGTGTGAGAAGAGGGAAGGAAAGCAGGAAGATTCTCAGGCTGGGAGAGGACAGAACAAAATGGAGGATGTGTCATGTCTGTAGACTGGCCTTTGGGATACTGGAATTTGTCAAGTTGAGATAATACACTCTGAATTTGCCTTTGGTTTCTAGTCTGTTTTCCTCTTTATCTTGGTATCATTTTTTTTCTTCAAAAATCTCTGACACTAACATTGAGGATTGATTTATTTGTTGAGGTTTGAAGATAGTACTGTCTTTGTCCTGAATTGTTGTACTTCAGTTTATTTAAATGAGCTTTTTACTGATAGGCAGAATCAATTTGTGAGCCACATCTAATCAGATAGGTTCAATTACTACCAGAGCTGCTTCCGGGCCCTGGTGAGCAGAAATGCGAACACACTTTTGCATTTCCCATCTGAGAGGGGGACAGAATTGTGTAATAACATCTCAAAAACTGCACATCATTTGTCTGACTGTTTTGAGTTGGGGGTGAGGACATATATATCATATATATTATCAGAACTAAGATGCTTCACTTTCCCATATAATTAGGCAGAGGTCTACATCTTCTGCCTTCTACATTTTCAATGAATTTCAAGTGTGTTGGAGTGAAAATATCAGAATGATTTTTCCCCTAAGGATAGCACATAGGGTCTCACACCTGATAGAGGGTATTAGGTTCTTATCGCAGAGAGTAGAGAGGAGAAGAAACCAAAGAGAAGAATCCCACAGTGACAGCTCCAGAGGGCACCTGGCCTCCCAGGTCTTTCTGGGACAGTCAGTAAGTAGTCATGCAGCCACAAAGAGCATTGAACCTAGAGTTCTCACATGAGCCTGCAGAACCAAGTTCAGATTCCTCCCTAGGGATACCACCTTTCTTGTTAAGGCAGAAATTATTTTAGTTATGTGCACCTAATAGATGCACTAGATAGTAGTTAGAATTCTCAGTATAGAGAAGGCTAAAACAATAATGCTGCTTAATTGCTTTCTGGCTGACCTTGAAAATTTCCAGCATTCTTTAGGTACTAAGTGTGCTCTTTCTTTTCAATCTTCTTTTAAAGGGTTCTGGTTCCTCTTCAATAATAAACTTACCAATCAGTGAAGCAACTGTAGGATTATTTGTTTGGATTATCATTAAGAGCTAATGTCCCACAAGTCAACAAAGAGTGCAAATGTATGATGTCTTGAGTTGCAAACAAGAGATTAAAATTAGGTTCTATGCAGTATAGTAATGTTGTCTTTTCCCCTTTCTTTTGTCTAAGTACCAGCAAAGGCTACCCTCACCATACAGTCTCCAAGATGCCCAACTCAAAAAACATTTATCAATGGCTGATGTACAGTCAAAAATAACTCACAGTTGGGCTTATCACTCACATTGGGAATGTGTTATGTGTGGGATATTGAGCCTTGTGCATGGGGCCCGAAAATGAGTAGGACATATTACTTATTGTCAAGTAACCCAAGAGAGAGCAGAGAGGCAGTCTTGGAAATGGGGCATTTTAATGTGATTTGTGCTAAGTGGTAAGGAGTACAGTAATAAGAGATCTTAACTCAGCCTGGAAATCTGCTAAAGAATTCTGCAGCAGATGACATCTGACCAGAATCCTAGAGACTCGGCAGAAGTAGTCAGAAGACAGGAAGGAAATAGGAACATCCTGTACAAATGACCACCTGTGAGCACTTACCCAGAGCTTTTCTATGGTAGCTTCTAAGCCATACATACATAGAACCATAAAACTCTATCTGCTTACCTCAAGTTTATCCTATAGACAATAAAATAAAGATTAAGAAAAGCCATTTTATATACCTAGGTCAATGCTGTCTGTTTGTGTGTGAGAGAGAGGGTTTTGTCCAAGGTCTGTTGTCAAAGTTTAACCTCCTTAAGCCCCAAAATGTTGCAATGCTTCCCTGTTCCACAAGACATATGTTGACAGGATTATTTTCCCCAAATATGCCTCCTATTGTATGATATGTATATGCATCTATTTGGCAAATGGTAAGGAAGAGCCCAGAAAATATAAAGCAGAAATATTAGAAAGTCACTGGCCAATAAACATTAATAAGCTTTTATGTAATGAGGTTGAAATAAAGTAAGCCAATAAAGATCGAATCAGTACAATGCTTGCTATATGACCTTGTCCATGTTCTATGGTGAAATGTTTTGTCTCTGTAGGCTCCACCTGGCCCAACTCTGCAACTGTCATTTAGGTCCAGCTACACAGGACTCTACTGTTCCTCCAATCACTAACATCCCTTGGTCTAGTCCGATCAGAACTTTTGTGTCTGTTGATCTATGGTGAACTCTTCCTACACCTCCTTCCTGGTCACCCAAGATTCAGCTTAAATGTCATTTCCTCAGAGAAGTATTTCCCATACTCCAAGATGAGGGAGTGTAGTTGCTCTTTCTAACAACTCCATTTAACTTTCCCACAGTACTTATCACTCTCTGAAATGTCATATTTATTTATAAGTTTATTTGTGTACTGTCTGTCTCCCTCTACCAAGAGGCAAATTCTAAGAAGTGAGGATTTTGTCTTGCTCACTGCTGTGTTCCCAGCTGCCACAATAGTGCTTAGCCAATGTAGTTAATGGTTAATATAACTCTGTTAAGTAGAATGGGCATATGTTTTTATTTCAATTTATTTTAAATGAAATGGAACTGTTCATGGTAATATGTTCAAAGGCAAATAATGAATAAATAGAAGGCCTGGGGTGTGAACCTATGTCTCCTGTCCCTCCTGAATGTTCTTGTCAGCTCTATCAGCAAAGCATTGGCTTCCTGCTCCCGCTTTCCTTTCTATCTAATAATGCTCATAGTTGGGTATGAAGTTCCCTGAGTTTAAAATTGTTGTGTCAATAATCAAGGTAATGCACACCTCCATTCACCTCCAAATGTACCACATGTATTCCCCTTCTTCTGATTCTTGGAGAGAGTTTCTTTCTAATGTGGAGGGTAGGCTGACAATCTGGAAAGGAAGTAAGTCTGAATGGCAGAAGTTTGTGTCAGGACTATGCCTCTTTCATTGCATACTACATGAGCCTGGCCTACTCTCTTCTCTTTCCTGGGCCTGATCAAAAAGAAAAATAGTCTCAAAAATTCTAAACAAGTGATTTCTAGAATGCTGGTTCAGTGTGAGCTGGGTAAAGAATGGACTGGGTTTGATAGGACTGAGTGGGATGGGCATGTGTGTTGGAGGATGCATATGTGGCTTTGTGTTTCATGTGTATGTGGTATTGATAGGATGCTAGAAGCTAAGTATACAGTGTAATGACTTTTAAATAATTAACTTGTAGTACCTGAGTAGATGTCATTTGTCTGAAGTGCCTTGCCCAGTGACCACTCACAGGCTGAATGATGGAGGGAGAGAAAATGTTTGCTGGAGGTTTTTTCAAGTGCCTTAATACCATCAACAGAATCTACATTTAACTAAATTATATATAAGGATTTGGATACAATTTTCAGGGAACTGACAGATTTCAGTGGAAGCCAGAGGATCAGGTGTGAGGTTGAGAAGACCTAACAGTTATGGAAGGCTTGGAGAGCAGAAGGGTGTGAACAGGTATATTAGAAGAAAAATGTAGCTAACCCCCTTCTACAATCCTTCTCACTTTGTAATGTCCTCCAGTCCAGCCTCTCTTCTTACTAAGTTACATAGATCAACATTCCAGGTGACAGGACCTGAAGCTCATGGGGTCAGTAGGGAAAATAAAACCAATCATTTTCAGGCATACTTTGACGTGGGAGTTGGCTCATGAGAAGTTTGAAAATTCCAGCAGTTAAAATGAATGTGAAATGCAGAAGCCAGACTGACTCTTCAAACTACCGTAGGAAGCCACAGGGCCTGAGAGAAGAAATGAAGTACACAGATGTGATTGGAGTCCAGAGGCCTGAAGGAGAATGGAGTGGGAAGGAAAGTCCCAGAGTTCTGATGGGGTAGTATTAAGATTCTAAATGTTAATTAATTGGTCCTGCTTGACATCTGTTACTTACAATGACTCTGATTGGTTAAAATAAATGCTGAGGCCTGAGAATGGGCAAAGACAGAGAAAAGTGGGACTTCCTGAGATTAGAACAGGAAGCCTGCGCTTTAGACAGAGGATTAATTCATTCTAGCCAGCAGCAGGAAGAAGGAAGATACACATCATGGGTTAAGAAAAAGAACCTCATTCCACATGGCCAGGAACATCAGCATATTGTGGAGAATGGCAATCCAAGAGGATGTATGTATATATGGGGTTATATTTGGGTAGTAGAATTAAGAGCTAGCTTAGATGGGCCAAGATTGCTCAACTCAGGCCAAGGCTTGTTAAAATCTATGTGGTGTCTGTGTGTACTCATTTATAATGTCTGGTTAAGGATTAACAGCTGCCAACCAGTTAAATATAATATAATTACTGGTTAAACAATTTAATTAATTATTTCTACATATGGCGCCCAACGTAATTAAATTATTTTTTTTTCCTACATATGGTGCCCAACCATGGCAATTAGAATCCATGCTTACAGCATGAGAAGGCCTGGATGAAAGCCATTTTCCTAGCCAAAGAGCAGGGAACTGAATTCAAATGCATTTCAAAGGTGCGGCTACCTTAACAAAAGCTGTTGCCTTGCAGCAAAGGTGAAGAGCTAAAGCTTAGCTCGCCTTACGTACTAAAAAACTGGCAGCCTTTTAAACAGAGCTTGAGAATGGAATTAATAGCCTAGATTAAAAATGGAGGAATTCATAATGCCTCAATACTTTTGGATTCCAATTGAGTTTGTTCCTCTTAGCATGCAAATAATTTTTACCATGACAATTGTGGCTCTGTGTATCTTTTTTTGAAAAAGTTCAGACTAGGATAGTCTTAAAGGAAAGAATTTACAGATGGAATGCTAAATTGCCAACAATTATAATGGAGGAAGGAGGGAGGCCCTTCCCGATACATATATCAGGAAGGGCCTCCCTCCATTATACAAATACAAATTTGTATAATACAAAATTGATGGCAACTGGAGATAAGAGCTCCCTGGCTATGAGGTGCTTCTCAGGGTTTAATGGGAAGGGTCCACCAATGAAATACAGTTGCAACTAGATTCCAAGGAATAATGAACGAAACTTTAATTGCAGCATGGATGGCATGGTAAGACATGCCAAAGCTTTTGGAATGTTGTTTCTTTGCTTGATTTTTGATTAGATGTCTTCAATTTTCCTATATTGGGAGGTAGAAAGGATATTTTTCTGGTTTGGCATTACTAAAAAATAAGAGATTTTTGAAGATTTTGGGCAGATTTCTAATTGTCACTACAGTTCAAAGTTGTTCTCTGGATTACAGAGATACTAATATCTGGGATTTAAGTGAAATACTTGAGCAGGTTGGTACTAGTAATGTCCTTACTGATCTAATGGATAAATACACATCATCTTAAATTTATGTAAAGAGAAAGGGGTCACAAGCCAGTCCTTTTAGGTGTGGGGCTCCCGCTAAGGGAGGCATTTTGCCCTTAAAAGAGATAGATGTGTTAATCACTGGGTGTGGTGGTGCACACCTTTAATCCTAGCATTTTGGAGGCAGAGGCGGGCTGATCTCTGTGAGTTTAAGGCCAGCCTGGTCTACAAAGTGAGTCCAGGACAAGGATACACAGAGAAATCCTGTCTTGGAAAAAAACAAAAAAACTACATGCCTCCCACAGCTAACAGTATAGAAAAGCTAGCATAAGATATCATATCATGCTATTCTATACCAATCTCCTTAAGAATGGAGTTTCCATGGGAGAATTGGAACTCAAACTAATACAAAATGGTTTAATTAACATTATTGTTTAATAAGGGTAATTCAATTATTTAAGTTCACACCTTGATCTCAAAACTTGGGAGACAAGGAAAAAACAGGTTCCTTGTGTGTTTGAGGCCAATCTAAATCTACAGAGCTCTACAGAATAAATCATGATAGCCCAAGCTACAAAAGCTACAAAGAGAAACTTTGTCTCAATAAGGATAGAAATATCCACATAGAAATTAAATCTCCAAAGAAAGGAGAAAAGGAAAGAAAAAATATATAATTGCATGTTCTCAAAACATGGGAGACAAAGACAGAGACAGATTTGATCCTTTTGAGTTTGAGGCCAACCTAATCTACAAAGAGCCAGAACAACACAGAATAAACCTGTTTTAATCAATTAATAAATTTATGTCAACTGTAGAGGAGAACACATAAACTCCATACCATTTTATGCTGTATTTTCAATTTAAAATAGAATATATATATATATATAAAATACTATTACATGTCATCTTTTTATATGGCATGAATGGAGATTTCCAAATGTCTTTCTTCTGTTCAAAGAACAGAAAATATTTTTAATTGATTTGTGCATACTGCACAACCAAGGCATTTTGGTAATTGCAGAACTATATGTTACTTGTGAGAAATTATATATTTTCAGAACAATGGGACCAGAGTCCAAAGAAGATAAGACAAGTAACCCAAATGATCCAGCCTCATAGACTGCCTCAATAGCTGTTTCCTCAGAAATCTGCATCCAGAACAACTTCAAACAGCTTGCTGAGATGGCCCAGCCTCAAAGACTGTTCCAGACAGGACTTCAATAAAGCCCTGAACTTTCCTACCAAAGTCCAGCTTCAAACTACAGAACTCAGAACATTCAAATTGCTGAGCACATAGATACTGGACAACAAAGGTTACAATTTACTTGCTTAACTTTTTTTTTTTTCATTTTATTTGGACCCCTAAACAGGTTTTCTGCATTCCAATTCAGCAGGAAAAAGTTTTAAGAAAGTGATGTCCCATTCCCAAAAAGGGGGTGGATGATGGAGATTGTTTAGGAGGAATGGTTACAAATTGTTAAATGGTCTTGTTAAGCAAGATATAGGAGATTAGATTCAAGTACTTTTCTATTTCTTTTTATTTTCTCTATCCTTCTTTCTCACTTTTATAGGGGAGAAAGACTTGAAAAGAAAAAAGAGGGGAAATATGTATCTAATATAGAAATGATAAGATATAAGGATAGATTATTGAATCTGTTCTGAAACTCAAAACTATTGCTATTCTCAAATAAGGTTATCTTTTGATACATTGGTACAGAATTTTGTATATTGTTAAAAAATAAGTTTAATTTTGATTCATTAGTATAGTTATATTTTGACACATATTATGTATATTTCAACACTTATATAAGGTATTGTGCCTATATAACTCATTTAAAAGTATAGGTTTACTTCTGATCCTTTCATGGGTTGCTATTGCAATCTATTTAGGAGTCTGGATAATACAAGTTGACTAGTCAGTTGAGCTTCTGGTCATGTCAAATACTAGTCTTAATTTATCACAAAATAGACTTAATAGGTTAAACAGATAGTAAATGGTTAAAAATATACAGTTTTTATTCTTCAAGATTTCCTGATACAAATAGGCTAAACATTTATGTGCATAACTTTTATTTATGGTTTTCTTGATTGTTTCATATTTGTTCTTATTGTTTTTACTATATGAGTTTAAAAATTTAGCCTTTTTATTAGACAAAAGGAGGGAATTGTTGGGGTAGTATTAAGCATTCTAAATGTTAATTAATTGGTCCTGTTTGATATCTGTTACTTACAATGACTTTGATTGGTTAAAATAAATGCTGAGGCCTGAGATTGGGCAAAGACATAGAAAGGTGGGGCTTCCTGAGATTAGCACAGGAAGCCTGCGCTTTAGGCAGAGGATTAATTCATTCCAGCCAGCAGCAAGAAGAAGCAAGACACACACCATGGGTTAGGAAAATGAACCTCATTCCACATGGACAGGAACATCGGCATATTGTGGAGAATGGCAGTCCAAGAGGATGTATGTATATAGGGTCATATTTGGGTAGTAGAATTAAGAGCTAGTTTAGATGGGCTAAGATTGCTCAGCTCAGGCCAAGTCTTGTTAAAATCTACGTGGTGTCTGTGTGTACTCACTTATAATGGCTGCTTAAAGATTAACAACCGCCTAATCAATTAATCATAATATAAATACTGTCAAATAATTTAATTAGCCATATTTCTTTCTACATATGGTGCCCAAGGTAATTTAATTAATTATTTCCACAAAGTTCTGAGTAGAGGGCCACTGGACAGCCCTTGTTAGTATCTCAGGAGCTAGAAAAAAAATCCCCTGTGAGGCCAGAATTCAGACCTTTCTGGAGCGGGTCATCCTTGCTGGTACCTTGGTCAGTTTGAGTGAACCAAGAATGGTTCTAAGGTGTAAAGAAGCTGAAATGGAGGGAGCTGCGATTGGAGTAAGCATCAGCTGGCAGTTCAGTTATGCTGAGAGAACAGACAGGGAAGGAGCAAGCTGCTTCTCCCTTCTGTTTTCCAGCTTTCCTTTTGGTATGCATGCTGTTTGAGAGCAACCTGACAATGGAGAAACAGTGTCCAATTTGCCCCAGGTTCAGCCAGATGAAGCAGGCAGAAGAGACAACTAGCTCAGTAATCTGGAGAACGTGTGCTCAGACAGCAGAATCAAGGCCCTGGGCTCACCTCCTGGCTATACATAAGCAGCTGTAGGGAGTTTGACCTATTTCTTCTGTCATTGAAAAGGGTCAGTTGGAATGTTTTCCTCCAGTACTGCACACTGCAGGGTAGAAGTATTTCTCAGTGCGAAAATACAGGTGTCACCAGTCACAGGGGAAGGATGCTGTGGAGGCAATGTGTCCTCTCTGCTGTGGTCCCTTTCTAAGAAATTGTCTTTATGGAGAATTGGATATTGGTATTATCATCTCGTCTGTGTAAATATATGGAGTTGACCCTTCTTGTCCTTTCACACACTAGAACTGGTTATTTATGTCTGGTTACAAATTGCAGATCCTGCTTAGATAAGAATTATAAATCCCCTACTTTGAACTTTAATTGGGGCCAAATAAAAGGGGAAAAAGTTAGGGGTTGTTTTCTTTCATGGTTTAGAGATTTATATAGGGTACTTAGAAGCTGTTTATATTGGCAGGCAGAGATAGTTGCTTAAATGGATTTTCATGCTTAGGGCTTCAAAACATAAGGTCTTCTGCAGCTGGCTGTTTGTTTTGCTATACTCACCACACACAGATTATTGTCTGTGGAGGGAGGGAGGGAGGGAAATAGCTTGTAGAAATGTGCCCCACCTTCTCCCCCCAGTTTGTCTAGTTTATGCTTACAGAGATGCCCATGGACATGCAATAGATCTGTGCTTGGAGGAATCTGATGGTGGTAATTAGTCCATGAGCAGCTTTGGCTTTCTCAAAATTAGGAACATTGATTATTCACTCAAATGTAAGCCACTTGCAGATGCTTTAGTCTTTTATTCTGGGTTCTCAAAAACAATTGTAACTTTTTCCTAAGTCAGATTTTTCATTTATGACTTGTTTGTTTGTTTTACTGCTCAACTCAGAAGTATTAGATGAGAAGGCTTTTTCATGGAGCCTTGGTTACAAAGAACTATTGATGGAACCATGGTAGCCAAGATACAGGTCAAACTGTCAGTCTCATGTGAAAATGCATTATTTGAAAAATAAAAACAGGTTTAAATTTACAATGATTTGTCTTACAATCATGTATATGAAGAAGTGAAATTTCATTTCCCTTCAAAATTAGACTTGTTATTATACACTATATAATTACTTGTTGAAGCAGAACTATCTTTGCATATTAAATTGAAATGATCACTGCATACACTTATAGAGTAGTAGGTCTCTCTATGACTTTTTTATTTTCCACTGCTAGACTGCAAGCTCTCTGAGGGTAAAAACAGCCATCTGGTTATGCTCATTAGAATACCCTCATCCTCATGCACAGATGATTCCTAATGACACAAAAGCCACTAGGTAGTTTCCACAGACAAAACACAATATTTAATATGTCTATATTAAAAGAATTGTGATGAACCATTACACCTGACTCCATATGAGACAATACTTAAGTCTGAGATTTTAAAATGAACAACATTCTTGAAGTCTTTTTTTTTTTAAATCCTCATCTCAAAAACACATATTACCATTGGATTACATACTGGAGGGAGAAGTGCTTAACATGTGATTATTGAAAGAATGGTGCTACAGAGGTCTTTTGACAGCATATTACTCAAGAAGGTTAAAATTCACAGTTGAACCTCCAGAGTGCTTCTTGTTCTAAATCCCTGGGGACTGTTTTTTTTTTTTTTTTTTTAACAGCTTGGTGATTTTCTGCCAGACAATATTGCACAGCAGCTCAAGTCTTGGCAAATTCATCCTGGAAGGCAATGTCATCTGTTAACACCCCAGGAGCAATTAGATTTTCTTAACAAAAACAGAATGGTGTTTGTAAAGTAGCTCGAAAGAGTCCATGGGGTACATCAAAATTGATTTTAAAGTAGGTCAGATCTGTTCCATACCTAGTCCAATTGTGATGCATAGGCAAACAAATTCAGGTTATGCAGTGGTTTTGCTTGGGGGCTGGGGAAGCTACCAAATCAACTGCTTGTTTTTGGAAAACTTCACGTATAAGATCTCAAGCAACTCTCCCAACCAGGGTCCTGGACTACAGGCTAGAAAAGAAGTGCCACATTTATCTTTTTCTATTACAGTATTCTCTTTCTACACATGCTTTCTATTTGAAGCTGTTCAGTGAAAGTGGAGCTCTGGAGTCAACAGATCTAGTTCAAATCCCCTTCTGTTGTTAAACAAGCTGTGTGGTCTTGTGTTAGCCTCTGTTTCATCATCTGTAAGACAGCAATCTCAACAATAGTAGAGACCATATAAGATTGGGTCAGAATTAATTAATGAAGAATGCAGCACAGCTGACATATAGAAAACACATCATAAATGTTGCATACTGCCAAGGATTGAGATGTCCTGCTACATTATACTTGAGAACCAAATGGGTGGCACAGCTCCTTTCTCCTGGCTAGGCTTTTCTGGAGGATTCCCTCCAGAAGTTATATTCAGATACTAGGGTTTCAATTCATGTGAGCATTTGCCATTTTTGATATGGCCAAAGTCAATTTTACTTCCAGAATTCTTTTAATTCTTCCTCTCCTCCCTATTCGTTTCTCACCAAAATGAAATTTTAATATCAGGGGAAAAACAGTCTGTTATTCCATATTGATCTTGAGGGATGGCTTGTTTCCATTTTGGAGAGCATTGATGTTCAGACCTGACATCCCTGGGAAGCACAGGGAATGTAGCAACAACTCTGCAGGCAAACGGCAGGATGGCTCTGAAGATAGATTTTATATCTCTCCATGTTTCAGCCAGCTTGCTGAGATCTGACAGAGACCCCCTCTATTCCAAGTGGGATGTTTAGAAAAAAGCAATCATCTTGCTTAGCTTCTAGCTTCCAGAAGGAAGGAGGGCGGAATGAATGAATAGGAGTTGAGCTGTGCCCAAAATAATGTGACCACCTGTGATCTCAAGGAAGTGGCTGGGCAAAGGCTGAATTGCACCACTGTTTGCGGAAGTGATGCTGCCAAAATCTGTGGCAAAATAGGAGGAATTTGTCTTGACTTTGAAGTGCATGGTGTCTATATTGCTTTTGTCTATTAGTTCAACAAATTGTCATTGACAATCATCTCTGTCAGCCACTCTTCTAAATACTGGAAAACATGATAAAAAGTTTTAGTTACTGCAGAAGCCAAGTTAAATGTAATCCTTGTTGCTCATCCAGATCCTTTGTAATCCTCATCACTTTGTAACAGATGAAAACCACAACCAATTAAAATGCAGAGTTGTGGAGTCCAGTTCCAGTAGATACATCTACAATATAAGTCATTTACCTATGGAGCAAAGACCATTGCAGAAGGGATAGAAGAGCCAGAGGATCAGGGAGTTTGTGTGAGATTATGTTTCATAGTAATGTCAGAATCTATACCTATGAATTATTATCAACACAACTGTCTAAACAGCTGAACAAGGCCAACACCAATAGAAATGTTAACATGGATGGGAGAAAGTTCAGGAGGCCTCAACTCTACCTACACAAAGAACTACAGGCAACTAAGGAATGCTGAGAGCAGAGAAATAGTCTTTCCCAACAGAGAGCAGACCAACTGAACATCTGGTCATCCCTAAAAACAAATACATTATATAGACTAAGCAGGCTTTATATATTTAGAAATCTCCCGTGTTTTGTGTGTGTGTGTGTGTGTGTGTGTGTGTGTGTGTGTGTGTGTGTGTGTGTTTGGTCATGGATAGTGATGTTTTGGGAGGTGGTAGACTTTCAGAGATGTATGGTCTAGCTAGACTAGTGACTAACTGGCAGCAGGTCTTAAAAGCTTACCTATCTGCCTCTGGTTTATGTCCATATCTTCCCAGTCACAATCCACAGTCACATCTAGTCCCTAAACTGAACAATGAAAACCCTCTCTTCCTCAAGCTACTTTTGTTAAGTATTTTGTCAGGGGATCCAGAAAAGTAATTAACACATGTATTAATTAAGAAAGAAAAGACAAATGTGGTTTCAGCTATCACAGAGCAGGAAATTCTAACATTGAGAAGCTAACTGCAAAGTCCAATGGGCCCTTTTGGAGAGATATGTTGGACAATGGGGCAAATTTTCAGGGGCCAGGGGACTACTTTTGGATATGATAGTTATGGAAAGGTTTTTTTCTCCCCTAGGCTGCCCCATTAAGACTATTCACATGTAAACTAGAGTTCTGGAGGAAACATATGTTAGCAAACACATTCCTATATGTAACTCAGTATCATGTAGCTGAAAATTTCCACTTGTGAAAAAAAAAAAACTTTCCCTTTTTTAATATCAAGAAGTCCTTTCCTTTAGCATAGTTCTCTGACACTGGCTTGTTCAGCTGCAGAAAGAGTGTGTAAGAGAAGCATTGTTGATGCCTCAAGAGGGTTCTCCTATCTTAAAATGGGTCAGGTAGCATGAGTGCAAATAAGAATTAAACATGAGAGTTGGTTTTCCTTTTCCCCTTCCTTAGAGCATTTATTTACTTTTAAAACTTGAAATTATGTTCATATGTTCATTATGTTCCTATGTTTACAATGCTGATAATGTTCTATTATCAGCCTAAGTGTCCATTAGCAGATGAATGGATAAACAAAATACACAATGGAACACTGTTTAGTCTTGACTAAGGAAATTCTGTCCTTTGTGAAAACATGAATGGGAACTGGGAGGACACTATCTTGAATGAAATGAGCCAGACTGAGAGAGATTTCCTTCATATATGAAATCTTTAAGCATTGAATTCACAGAAGCAGTCAGTAGATTGCTAACTTCCAGGGCATTGGAGTGGGATGGGTAGGTGGAACAATGCTGGTCAAAGGATGTTACAAAATCTTAGACAGGAAGAAGTGGGTTTGAGGGATCTACTGTACAATATGAAGACCACAGTGTATTCACTGTACTCTTGAAATTGCTAAGGGAGTAGATTTTAAGTGTTCTTAGGACAAAAATAAATATGAGAGGTAACACATATGTTAATTCCCTCATTTTAGTCATTCCATAAGGTACAGACATTTCAAAACACATTGTATATAATAAAAATGCTCACAATGTTTGTTGCTGACTCAAAGCAAAACAAGACAAAACAAATCTAAAAATGTGTAATTGTGAATTCTTTTTCTGCCCTCTGAGATTCAAATCTTAAAAGCCTTTTGCTCATTTTATAACCTGGTAGTGGTCTTGCAGTGAGGTGCAGGGTGAGCATGCTTTGAAGTGTGAGCTTCCATGCACACCCATTTATGTAGACACAAGGGAGTCAAACAGTCTCTGTGGAAGTGTTTGGAACCCAACTTTTGTGAGTATCATAACTTTAGCAGGTGCCATGAGCTACATTGTGAAACTACTATAGGCTGCTCAGTCCAAATTACCAGTGGATTTATGAAAACTGTGCATGACAAGTCACACTATCAAGTCCCCCCACTCCTATACCTGGCTATGCAAAAGGATGGTATTTCTTCCCATCTTTGCAATTCCTCCACAGGTTGCTGGAATACAGAACACACTCTGTTTTAGCAACACTGCAGTAAAAACGATGGACATTTTCTCTGCTACCATTGTGGATAGATTTTCTTATTGGGTTAGAATTATCTTCTTAATTAAAATTTTCAACAATAGCAAAGGTGCTCTCTTATGGGAACATTTTCAAGTAGAATATGGGCATGCACCTCTTTACAAGAGAGCATTTTTTTTTTTTTAATTTCTGGAAGTTTGGCTCAGTGACTCTCGAAGGTTTTGTTGTTTTGTTTCGAAGCTGTCTTTCAAGTAAATCCCTACAAGGGGCCACCGGTGTACAAAGCTGGGAGTGGAGATGTATCCTCAGAAACAGAGACCACAATTGTCCTGTTTGTATCCTGTTGGTACCCTAACCTCTCTCTATATCTACTCAGATGATTCAAAGACACTTGAGAGACTCTGTCAGCCACAGTGCTGAGGAGGACACCACCATGCTGGTGTGCCTTCCTTTCTACAACACTCAGTTTGCTCTACTGTCATCCAGTCTCCTCACTTGCACTGTGCATTAGAGACAAGACCACATTTTGTGTGACCTTGTTAGCTTATAGATGTTTTCCTTCTGGGTCCACAGTTAAGCTCACACCAACCTCCTAAAAACAGGCTTTTATTATTTACAGAGTTGGAGATATAGTTTTGGAGACGCAGACTGATATACAAATATTTTTGTACACATCTCTCCTGCTGCACCCCAATATGCTGCACTCCCATGTTTGCTTTGTGTTGTCTGTCCTTGCCACTGCTCTATGCATTCCTTGGGGTCAAATACGAACTGTCTCCACTTTATGTTCATTTTGCCTGGCACAGCCCTGCAGACACAGTAAACATCACAGGATGAGTGAATGATTTCTGTCCTCAGTGTCATGCAGTGGCATGAGTCTGTGTGGGGGGAACAAAGCTGACATGCAATCTCTGATCCAGAGACTATTCCATACACTGAACTTTTGAAGGTCAGTGCTGCAGCTGGAGCATGAACTAATGGAGGTACACAGTGTGTGCAGAGAGGAAAAGAAGCCATTTTTCTTGCATAATCTAAAGCTTCCAATACATCATACATTTCTACTGTTTGTACTATGTTTCCTCTACTACTTAGGGATAATGAATCCCCTGTTCTGTAGAAGTAAAGGATGCTGCAGAGAACACTACATTTAATCTATCTTGCCAGCCTTCAGGGATCCCAGGAGTCATAGGTGCCCCTCCCAATATTTAATCCCCTTCAAATCAGGGTGGCTGCCATCTACAAATGAGTCAGTTCAGTGCACACATTTTTCTCAGTGTTAGTGCCATGGCAGTTTAAAAGACCAATCTTGTTCCTGGGAAAGATGCACTGTCCTAATAAAAAGGATCTCGATCGATGCAGCTTTCCCAGGAGCTGTCATCAGCTGCTCTGATGACTTAGCCTCATGAGGAGCTTTCTGTGGGGGGGGCACGAGTGGTGGTTCATGTAGGGTTTACACCTGATAGGTCTGAGTTTGAATCCTGGATCTCTCACATACCACCTGAATACACTGGTGATGGACCTAACCTCGATAGTCTCCAGTTTCCCTATCTGTAAATCAGGGATAAAAACATCCCTGCATTATGGTTCTGAGAGAGCGACAGGAGTAGGGCATGTGCTTTTGGTGTAGAGTAACCTTGATAGAAAGTTTTGTGATATTGACTCTAAATTATAATTATGGTGTTTCTATGCCTGTGTGTGGGGTGAGTCTGGGATTAAGTAAATATCCTTCTGTGAACAAGGCATTCCCTCTCCAGTCAGCTTTTCTTAAGAGTAGGATCAATTCTGGAGAGATGAGCCCAGCCTTAAGAAAGCCCTCCTTCCTCACACTTAGCATTCTGGTAGGACAACACGTGCTCTCCTTCAACCCACTCTAAATCTGAGAGCTTTTCCTTATAACCACAACAAGACAGACATCCTGTAACTACCTGAAGAGTTTGATTCTCCAGATTTTTCATAGTGTTAGGACCTTTGGGTGGGACTCTTCTCATTTACAGGCACCTCAAAAGGCTGCTTTGCAAGAGGAGAGTTTCTTAGTGGAAAAAGCACATGTAGGTCCTGGGATTTAAAAAAATGGCCTAAATTCCAGTTCTGCCACTTCATTCTGGGTGAGCAATGAAGGACCTGTTCATCCCTGGACTTCTACAGGCCACTTCCTCACAGAACATAATGCCCTGGAATAACAACCTGAGTGTATTTGGTAGAGGATGGTGAGGTGGATATGGGAACTTTTCTATTTTGGACTCTAATAAAGGCATGTCTGGATGGTGTATTATTAACAGGAATCAGCACTCACATGTACATGTTATTACTCACTTGGCATGTACACACTGTTAGTGATTTGCTTGTTCTTAGCTACCCACTCCTTTTTTTTGTCCAGTCCCTACACAGCTGGAAGAGTACAAGGTTGATATCTGTAGAAACCAACTTGACTTTGTGTTTTAAGAAGTGCATGAGCAAGTTTGGCAGGTGGACTAGAAGGTCAAGTTTAAATTTTCCATTTAAGAGGACATGTCAAAGACATTGTTGAATATCCAAGTCTGGGCTTCTGCAGACATTCTTTAGCTGATATTAGTTCCTGTAACAATGTTCATCCAGTTCATGATCCTTCTTCATAGCCATAGCTTAGACTATTCCAGACTGAGATATACAGTGACGAAAGTATGCCACATCCATGTGGATCTAGTCTACAAGAAAAATAACCATTCTCCCTGCATTGTACTTAACAGAATCCTCAGTCAAGGGAGTTCTGTGCCCAGATTCACACAGTAGAAGCCCTACCATAGAACCCAGACAGCACATTTGAGGTTGGAATGATTAATAAGGCACATGTCTCCAGGATCTATAGTTTCCTTAATTATTTCCCTCAATATACCAGGTGGACTGATTTTGCTCTTATTTCCTTGTAGGAAAGATTTTTTTTTTTAATTCCTGGGAAGAAGCAGCTAAGCTCATCCCAAAGAACCACAAAAAGAAGTGCTTGAATAAAAACCTTCAGAGAATGAGGGATAAGTGCAAGGGATGATGATGAGAGTGGTATAGACACCACAAGTTTCCACAAGTCTCAGAAACATGCCTGACCACCTGACCAGAGAGGCGAGAATGATTTCCAGAATTATTGACAGCTTCTGTTCACATTTCATTTTCACTGTACAAGCTGCTTGCTAGAGAGGAACTGGGAGATAGACTCTAGAGTGATAGTACATTGTCTTCTCAGATTTCCAGCTCTCTGAATAAAGTAGGGTTTCAAAAGATTGGATTCCTGTCTCTTCCCACTGACATTTCTAAGTGACAAGTAGCAATGGGTTTCAGTATTCTGGTCACACTCTGAACACTTTGTTGTTCATTCTTGTGTCCTAGTAAAGACCTACTTATAGGGGGCCTGATAAAAGCACCCAGAGTCCAGTCCTCCTCCTATACACCTTCAGTATCCACACTGGGCATCTGCCTTTCATTGTCCACTCACAGGTGGTAGACACCTCAATACTCATTCCAAATGCAGAGTCAAGTGAAATCTCAATAGCCGGCTTACCACACAATCACTGATACTGTATTCCTTGTGCAATGAGGATCTCCTGTTCTCAACCTTGGCCAGAGAAACTTCTTCTCTGAAAAATCTAGAGACTAATCACTGGTGAAAGCCATGAGAATAAGTGCTTAGTTGTAAATGAGACTTCGTATCACAACCACCAAGGCTTGTGGACCATTTTGTAAGAGGAGATAGAGGGCATGTAATATGAAAAGGATGTGGAGTATCACTGTTAAACACTGTCTTGTGGATATGCCATGGTCATTACAATCATGAATACACTGCACCTCTGGATACTGGGAGAGGGTCTGCATGAATAAAGACAAGAAAGTAGTCAGGATAGCTTGAAAGAGGAAAGGGGTCAGCAGAAGTAGGAAGAAGATAAGAGAGGAAATGGGGGGGAGTTGAACATGATAATAATAAATTATATACATGTGTGAAATTATTTAAAAAAAGAATGATGAAGAAATAGAGGCTCAGAGAGGTGAAGTAATTTCCCCAAGGTTACATAACTTGTGAGAACTGGAATAGAGATAAAGAACTAAGAAATATGATGCATAGTACATGTTTGGCTATACTGAAAATTTTAGTTTTCTTTTATTAATTTTCCAACTCCAATTCAAATCAAATCTGAAATGTTTCTTGGCATGAGTTGTACCTCATACCCTAAATCTGGATATATGCAGGTGCATATATCTGCATAGTAAAATCTAAGTGTTTGCAGAAGGACCCCTATTACTTATTAGGACAAATGCTAGTCATCACTCAAGGCAAAATGTGCTGAGTGTGGATGGCTGCACTCATGAGGCCAGGGAGCTTTCAAGCCCTGTTCATCTTTTTCTGACTCTTTGGAAAGCTGGGCTTGCTCAGGACACATAGGAGAAAACCCAAGTGTACTTCAGGAAGACACTTACCTCTCAGACTCTGATTCTTATTGTAGCGCAGTTGGTCACACCTGTCCATCTGTCCCAGGGACCTCACTAGCTGATAAAAGTTAAGCTCATGAAAATGACTTGTAAACTATCCTGCCCTTTACAGCAGTTATGGGTAAAAGATAATGAATAGGACAGAGAAGGTCCTTGTTCTCAAATGAAAGAAGTAGATCATCTGAATTATCAATGATAGTAGTGTCAGTTTCTTGGGAGGAAAGAAAAGAGTGAATTGGGCATGCGAGAAAATATTCTCCTTAACAGGATGACTATATGACCACAAAGCATCACCTTGGCTAATGATACTTAAGGTGGAGAAAGAGGAAGGGATATGTGGATCCCAGTATTGTTGTTGACATATTGAGTGCTCAAGAGACTTCATTAAAAATGAAACGTGTACTTAACAAATAGAAAATCTGCATTAGATAAATGTGTACATGAAGTTACATGCCTAATCTCTCATTTTATGAACATGTCTCACCTACAAGAGTGGATGGACTGAGAGGCTAATGGGGTGACTGGCTCCTCAGACAAGCTGACATTCCAGTGGGATGGTGATACTGGGGCAAAGAATGAACTCATGAATGTTGAAGTGAGAACCAGCACCACAGAGATACAGTGAGGATTTAACACATTTCAAAATCTGCATCAGAGTCTTGACACAAAGCAAGAACTCAACAACTGAGATTATAACTTCAGACACAGTTCATAGATGATTCTGTGTTGGTATGGCAGAGGCATCCCAGATTCACATCAAGGGAATTCCCACCCACTCTGCCTCCCTCTTTAAATTTTCATCAAGTACATTTTACTGTGGTAAGAACAATTAATGTGATTTGTGTCCTTTTTGGTATCTTCTTCAAAGGTTAACAGACTAAGAGTAAAACCCAAAGTAATAGATTCCACACCTCTCCAGTCTCATTGAAAAATGTTTATATTTATAAACCCTAAGATTACAGTTGAGTATAGTTCTTGGCTCCCATCCTTAAGGCATGGACAGGCATGCTAGAGCCCCTGCCAATGACAGTATCTTAAGAGGTGTTTCTGGGCACCCTTCTATTTTATATCTGTTTCCATGTCCCAGGTGGAAGAAGGCTGAAGCTGTGTGGTTCATGTACTACAGGCAGTAGTGAGGTCACTATAGGTCTTCTCTGCTGCTGCCTTCCTATCATTAGAGAAAATGTCACAAACACATCAGCCTCCTCTTAGCCCTGATGTTTTTCTCTGATCAACCCAGTGAGAAACTTTCAACTCTGTCTCAGCTCATGAGTAGTAGTGAAGTAGTGAGGATGAAACCTCTCAACCATTTTCCATCCTCTGGGAGGGAAAGACTAGACAAACATCAACCATGCTGTGTGTCTTATAGTCCAAAGAAACAAAGGTAGACATGCTTCTTCCCAGAGCTGAGGATAAAACCTCAGCTGAAGAGAAAACTGAAAAAGTCCCATTAGTTTCTGAAGGCTGGAGAATGATGTATGTTTCTGGTAGTAACCTACTACCTCGGAATTAGTCATTCGACACTGAGTCCTCTCTTGCTGCTTCATTTAAAAAATGTTAGGATTTTTCCCTCTCACTTAACTGTAGGAACATTAAATGCACAGCTTTATCAAAATGACATAAGATTTATGCTTCTGCCAACAGCAACAGGAGAGGATTAACAATTCAAATGGGAGTGGGAAGTTTCTCTCGAAAGAGGAGGAGAAGGAAGTTTGATTAGGGAGCCTGTAACTTTCCTCACCTGCAGCATGCTATTACACATTCAACAGTCCCTACGGTTCTAAGGGAGGAAAGTTTCATTTTTAGTGTTGTTTCTTTTCTCTGAGGCCAGAGCTGTTGGTTCTCATCTACAGAGCACATGACCATATACAGATCATTCAAAATATAATTGTCACTTGCTTAACATCTGATGCTTTGACTTGGTCACAGCTCATACTTCTCCCAATTATGGAACCTGACATTTAATCCAGACAAGTGCCAGGAGACTGGCATTGCACAGGATCTTGGGGAAAAGAACAGAGTGCCATAGAAAGGAGGGATCCCATAGGAGGAAGGGGTTAGAGGGACAGACTGGCTCTGTGAGATCGCTTTTGCCATGGATTAAGTAGAATTCCACCTACGGGGCCAGCAAATGCTCTTCTATAACACTTGGCTGAGAAAAGGAGGTATTCATGTTATAATTCTACTGGAAGTTTTGGGAAGGGGGTTAAGATACTGAGCGAATCAAAAAGTGATGTCTCACAACTATTTCCAGCACTTTGGAAGGCTAAGACAGGAAGATAGCAAATTAGCCTGGGAAACATGTCAAGTTTGGGTACAGCCTGGGCAATTTACGACAAATTTATTCCAAAATAAAAGTTAATAAGATATGACTCCATGGAAGTTTGCCTATCATATACATGGTCTTCAGTTAAATCCTAATAACATGGGGCACAGGGAGAAAAATATTTTTTAAAGTGCTTCTAATTGTGCAAGCATCTTATTATTGAACAGGATACAGGAATTGGCCTTTTGCCTTCTTACAACTCTTTTTTATTATGAAATTTGTGTACATTGATTTATTTTTCCTTAAACATTTTTGCCTATTACCTTCTAAACCTTCTAAACATTGAGTGCTTTGACAGTGGCTTTCCCATGTGTTGTCTAACCAATTTCTTATTTTCATCATTCTAGAGCATTGAGATGACATCCAAGCCACCCAACATTGAGAAAAATCACAGGGAGGGTCATATAGAATGCACTCGCACTCTATAGTGATAGAGGAAACCTCCCAGAAAGGATAAGCTTGACCCAGTGGGACTATGGGCTACAAGAGAGGATGGTAACATTGGGTACAATCAGATGATGACTAGCATCAGCATCCACTTCTCAAACCCAATGACTTGTCCCCACCCGTTGCTCAGTAGACCCCAAACAGACCATCTCTGGAAGTCATCATGTGTCTTTCTCTCTGAATCCACTGCTTCTTTCCCCTGAAACCTCTTTTTATAAGACCTGCACATGAATAGTCTCTTCTGGAGTGCGGAGCTGAGCTTAGATGCCAGGACTATTGGAAGGTCTTTCAGTATACTGACTGAGGAATCACACTTTTCTCCCACATCCTTCTCACTTCATGCCAATTGTTTTATGTTCTTAGTTTCCACTATTTTCTAAGCTAATCTTATTTGCTTGTGTACTTGGTCATCACTTGACTCTCCTCACGTGGATGGAAACATTATTCATAGCTAGAGTTTTAGCACCTAGAAATAGCCTGATGCCCACAGAACAGAGTAAACCCATACTTAATTAAAGAATACACTCAAGGCCTTTTGGATTCCACCTTGCAAGCATTGCTTTAGAGGGAAATATGTGATTCTTGTCTTCACTTGGTTTCCCTTGAGAGCAGAGCATGGTGAAAGCAATGTGCTGAAGGTTTATCTAGGAACAAATTCCCAAGGAAGGCAAGAAGGATGGCAGTAGGAGTTAGAGAAGGGGAGTACTATGCTTTAAGAAGGCATATTACTAATTTTCACACTGCTAAACCCAACTGGTGGAAAATTGTAAGGGAGTTTTCAATGAACTGGATACAGCAGGACTAATCACTGAAAGAAAGAAGAGGCACTTGTAATACACCAGCAGCTATGGGCATTCTTTGTTGAAAGGCTGCCCCATGGAGAACTTTCCTGTGCTTTAAAAAAATTTTATTTATTTATTCAAGTTACATCCTGCTTACAGCCCCTCCCTCCATTCTATCCTGCCCCACCCTTCCTCCTCTCCCTATTCTCCTTCTCCTTGGATAAGGGGAGTTCCTGCCCCATGTCAACTCACCTGGGTCCATCAAGATGCATGAGGGCTAAGGGCATCTTCCACTGAGGCTTGACAAGACAGCCTCAGTGTTACACAGTTAAGGTGTTCCATGAACAGGCAACAGAGTCCAGGAAGAGACCTCCACTCTGCTTCCACTTGTTAAGGGATCTGCATGAAGATCAAGCTGTTTATCAGTTATACAAATGTAGGGCCCTAGGTTCAGTCTATATAAGATAATTTTTTTTTTGTTTGTGCTTCAGTCTCTGTCAGCTTCCTGGGACCTAGGTTTTTTGATTCTGTTGGTCTTCATGTGGAGTTCTTGTCCCCTCCGGATTTCTCTGTTCTTCCTCTCTCTTTTCCACAAGACTCTCAGAGTTCCACTTAATGTTTGGCTGTGCGTCTCAGCATCTGTTTTGATATATGCGGTGCTTTTTGATTGTACCTCAGAGTATGCACACATTGCTTAAGGGATCCTGAAAAGAAAAAGATGGACATATCTGGCAGAGGTGAAGCATTGTTTTTTTAAATAATTTATTTTTTATTTCTTCAAGTTACATCTCAATCACAATCCCCTCCCTACTCCCCCTCCAGTCCCACCCTTCCACCCTCATCCCCCTCAACCCCCATCCTCTTCCCTTCTTTTTTTTTTTTAGTTTAAGGTATTTCTTTTTCCCCCCAACAGCTCTCCCTTTCAGTCCAAATAATGGTTCTTTTTCTTATAACTATAAATACAATACAAAACAACAGAAATAAATAGGCCACAATTATAAGAGTTATATGGCTTAGCATACATTCCCAATGTCCAGCCCATATGTATTTGGCACCTGACTTTAACATTCTACTATCTAACCATCTCCATGAGTTTAAAGTTCTATATCTAACTCAGCTTTCATACTAACTTGCCTCCTAATTTTAAAAATATCTTCTGAGATCCAGAACACCCTCTTGATTCCTAAACAACTCAAAATTTAACTATGAGACTCCAGCTATCTATTCTTCAACCACCTCAGAGACCTGAGAGGGATAAATATATCTGATTATATAGGAAGTGCAGGGCCTGCAGCTTCCAAAACTAAGAAATGACATACCAGTGGCTGCCTGGACAGTTCCCATTTTCTCTCCATACATTACAGCATCAATCTTCAACTATTTGGCCCCGTTTCTCTGACAGACATTGATTGTAGAGCAGAAATTATGAAGGACTTACCTACCCTGTCTTG
>CAJQZJ010032362.1:4581987-4596116 GCA_907164525.1 Lophiomys imhausi | reverse complement strand
CATTTGGGGCATAGATGTTTAGTATTGAAATTTCATCTTGGTGGATTGGTGAAGCATTGTTAAGATGTCCTTCCTGAGGCTCATTTAAGTCTGCATGGGTTTGGTCATCAAAACCATAGTTAGAAGTAAGTTTAGATCAAGAGGATACACACACACACACACACACACACACACACACACAAATACACGATGCATCTAAGGACCCTTAAAACTGTGGTCCCCTTTGACATAAATTGGTTTATTTAAATTCCATTTTAGTCTCATCTTCACTGTTTCAGGAAGTATATTTCAGGCTCCTTTCCTAATTCGCTCTCTGGCCACACCACTGGTGATGCTGAATCAGCTTTGCTGTTTTGACTCCCTCAGGACAGGGAAACTCAGTTTCTTCTTTACTGTTCACTCTATCAAGTGGCAGGCATGATTCACAACTCTGGGGATGCTCTTTCTTGGCAACTGTCATGGGGAACCAGGACCCACACTCCACATTCCCTAAAGGGTCTCACAGTAGTACAAGGGAGTTTCCCCCCTTTCCCATCTCCTCTCTTGAGGTTTCTACAGAATTTTGTGGCTGTCTGGCATCAGAATAGAGTAATATATATTACAGAGGCATGCAGAAAATTGCCAACAGGTAGGAGAAGAATGGCAAGGATGCAGGATACAGTGCATTTTGACAATGCAGTTTGCTAAGTAAAGGCTTTTTATTGTTCCATTTCCCTTACTTAGATCCATGATAAATGGAATAACTTCTTCCTTTCAGTCCCATGGTGGATAATACTATCGCCATTTCTTGACAGCTAACAGCACGCTATTTCTTCCTGTGTGTATTGTGTCAACTCTGTTTCCCTGACATTCTTCTGAGCCTCAGATTTTTATTTTCAGAGTTTTTTTTTTAATCTGATATTCCTAATTCTATTTGAAATGTCTCAACTCATCTGAGGGCCTTTGGAACATGTGAGAGCGAAATGGATATTTTATGGATCGTAGAAAACCTGTGGGCAAGAGATCCAATAGCATTCCCTGGTTTCCACTCGGCAGTTATGATTACAGCTTCCCATTCAGAATAGGGTCTGACTCATTTGTCTGGGGATTCTCAGGGATTACTACTAAGTATTAAGGACAGCAGTGAACTGCAGCCCCAGTGGCTTCCAAGTGCCATAAATAGAGCATCCAGACATTTTTGTGTATAAATCCTTTCATTCCTAACCTGTATCTCCTTACATTGTCTTAAACCTCAGTATTAATCACCTTTAACTCTACTTGATTTGTCTCAGAATCTGTATTTCTTTTCATCTAAGCCTTTTCTTCAGCTTTTCTTTGCCTGAGCCATTAATCTTCATGATCTCCCTCTATTAGTGAGTCTCTGATGTGATTTCTCCTCTTCTGCCTTATTTTCATGGCTTTAATTCTTTCTTAGTTTTAGGTATAGTCATAAAGAGTTTTGTATATAAAAGGTATTTTATGATCTGCTTGGAAATTAGGGTGAAGTTCATCCTTTGTTCTTATTATCTAATATTTAAATAATGAAAATATTGTCTTTAGTTTAGGTCAGGGTTGGTGAATCTTGGCTGTAAAAAACCAGGTAGTAAATGTTTGGAGATTAATAGATTAAATACTGTCTCATTTTACTTTCCTTTTTCTTTTAAAAATGCAGTCAGTGGTTGTGGTGGTTTGATTGAGAATGGCCCCCCTAGGCTTATAGATTTGAATGGTTGGTTCCCAGTTGGTGGACTATTTGGGAAGGATTAGGTATGGCCTTGTTGGAGGTGTGGTCTTATTCGATGATAGGCTTTGGGGTTTCAAAAGTGCAAGCCATGCCCAGTTATCTCTATTTCTTTTCCTCATGGTTCAACGGTAACTCTCAGCTACTGTTCCAGTGTCATTGCTGGCTGACATCCTCCCTGTAATGACAGTCACAAACTCACTCTCTGAAACTGTAAATAAGACCTCAATTAAATGCTTTATTTTATAAATTGCTTAGTCATGCTATTTTGTTACATCAGTAGAAAAGTGACTAATACAGTGGTCTTAATTTGGAAGCTGCATCCTGTAGTTTTCTGATCTTCGGATTCCAGTTACTAGCATATTAGATGATATAATGCTAAACATTCATCAAGACTCCCATAAGACTCAAAAGAACAAATAGCTCTGCTGAGAAGTTACTCTACATTTTCAGGCTCAATTATTGTTTTTATTTGATAATGTCCCACATTGGCTCTAGAGGTGATTATTCATACTGCAGAACTGAAGCAAATATGTTTGAATGTGAACACCAGAAGACAGCTTAATGACTAACTAGCTATGGAAAATGAGGGCCAAGTTCTGAGTTAAGTAACTGATTGGGTTTGAATGGGAATCAGAGTCCAATGACACCCACCCCTGGGCTCTTTCCCAGCCTACTCAGGCTCTCTGAAATAGTATAGATGCCATTTTTCAATTTAGTAGCTGTTTAATGAATAACCTCAAATGTGTCTAGCAAATACACTTCATGTAATGTTGCTTCATTCCACCTCTGTCACTTTACAACACACCTAGCCTAGGTAAGACTGTCCTCTTCCCACATGGAAGTACTCATTCAGCCCTACCAAATTATGTTCCCCTGAAGAGAGTGACAATTGGATGGACAATTGAAATGCAAGGATGTACAAATAAATACTCACAGTTTTGACCTTTCCACAATTGTATACTTGCTTTATCATACTGTGACTTCCCTCATAAGTGATGCCAAGATTCATAATTCACCCATTAAAGTAAGGCCTGGATATGTCTGCATGATGGATTATAGAGCAGGCGCTCATCTTCCACAAGTTAATCTAGCATGTAGCAATCAAAAGGCTAAGACAGTTTTTGTTTTGTTGTGTTGTTTTTTTGTTTTTGTTTTTGGTGAAAAGTACAACACATCTTCAAATAGTGGAAGAATGTAGAGTAAGAGAAGGCATGGAACAAAACATGCATCTGGTTTATGCATGTGAACTTTAATACAATGGGGATGTGTTTGGGGAAAGGATTTACATTATGTCATTAGAAACCATGGCTTTATCCATTGACTGCATAGTCTTGTCAAAAGAATATTTAAATGACTTCTTTGGAAGAACTTTCTGTTCTTTTTATTCATGGGGTTCATTACCTGACTGCCTAAAGAACATGAAGGCCTTTTTTTCCTCTTTAATGACAGGACACCTGTCTTTGGTGCATTCTGCTAAAGTTCATTACTATCACAGGTCAAATCATGGCTCTGTTCTCAATCTTGCATTTTCTACATTCAGGTCTTTTGTTTATATCAATGTATTCTATTTCCTAGATCACTCTGCATTAGGCTTCTGTTCATCATGTTCCTTAGTGAGGGAGCACACCTCCCTGCCTTCCTCTGTTGAACTCTTCTCCATTCTTTGTACCTCAGCTGAGAAAAAGAACTTTTATGAAGTGCCTGGCCTGATACTGATCCTTCAGGCTAGGACAAGGGTCCTTCCCAGGTGCCTCTTACAGCACCACTCAGACTCTAGATATGTTATAGTGTTATGCTCATCTTCCTTACCTAACTGAGAAGGCATATTCAAGTTTTGAGTTTGCATGTTAATAACCTGGGACTTGCCTAGCACATATGAATATACATTTGGTGTGTATTTAAATAACTAACTCTTTTTTAAAAAAAATAATTTGTTTATTTATGTTATATCTTGATCAAAGCTCCTCCCTCCTCCCCACTAATTCCCATCCTCCCATCCTCTTCCTCCTCTTTCTCCTTCTACTCAGCTGAATGGAGCACCACTCCATCAACCCAACCCAGTTCATCAAGTCCCATCAGGGTTAAGAGCTTCCTATATAATCAGATATATTTATCCCTCTCAGGTCTCTGAGGTGGTTGAAGAATAGATAGCTAGAGTCTCATAGTTAAATTTTGAGTTGTTTAGGAATCAAGAGGGTGTTCTGGATCGAAGAAGATATTTTTAAAATTATGAGGCAAGTTAGTATGAAAGTTGAGTTAGATATAGAACTTTAAACTCATGGAGATGGTTAGATAGTAGAATGTTAAAGTCAGGTGCCAAATACATATGGACTGGACATTGGGAATGTATGCTAAGCCAAATAACTCTTATAATTGTGGCCTATTTATTTCTGTTGTTTTGTATTGTATTTATAGTTATAAGAAAAAGAACCATTTTTTGGACTGAAAGGGAGAGCTGTTGGGGGGAAAAAGAAATACCTTAAACTAAAAAAAAAAAAAAAAAGAAGAAGGGAAGAGGATGGGGGTTTGAGGGGGAGGAGGGTGGAAGGGTGGGACTGGAGGGGGGAGTAGGGAGGGGATTGTGATTGAGATGTAACTTGAAGAAATAAAAAATAAATTATTAAAAAAATATTGGAGAAAAAATAAAAGAGCATCCTCTTCCACTCTGGCCAGATAAGGCAGCCCAGCTAGGATAAGCTGTTTCACGAACAGGTAACAGGGTGCATGTCAGAGACAGCCTCCTCTCCCTGGCTTCACTTGCTAAATGATCTTCACGAAGACCAAACTACCTACCAGCTACATATGCTTACGGTGCCTAGGTCCAGTGTATAGACACATTTTTTTTTTTTGATTGGTGTTTCAATTTCTGTAAACCTCTAGGGGCCTAGGTTAGTTCTGTTGGTATTCATGTGGCATTCTTATCTCCTCTAGATCCTTCTGCTCTTCCTCCCTCTCTTCTACAAGTCTCCCAGAGCTCCACCTAATGTGTGGTTGTACGTCTCAGGATCTGTTTCAATATGCTGCTGGGTAGGGTCTCTCAGAAAATAGTTATGCTGGGTTCCTCTCTTCTTTGGGTCTGTGGGTTGTAGAATGGTTATCCTGTACTATTGAGTTAGTATCCATCTATAAGTTAGTACATACCATGTGTATCTTTCTGGGTCTGGGTTAACTCACTTAGGACGATCTTCTCTAGTTACATCCATTTGCCTGCAAATTGCATAGTTTCCTTGTTTTTAATAGCTGAGTAGTATTCCATTGTGTAAATCTACCACAGTTTCTTTATCCATTCTTCAGTTGAAGGACATCTGTGTTGTTTTCAATTTCTGGCTATTATGAATAAAGCTGTCATGAATATAGTTGAGTCAATGTCCTTGTGGTTTGGTATAGAATCTTTTGGGTATATGCTCAGGAGTGGTATAGCTGGGTCTTGTGGTAGAACTATTCTCAATTTTCTGTGATATTACCAGATTGATTTCCAACATGGTTGTACAAATTTGCACTCCCACTAGCAATGGAGGATTCTTTGCCTTTCTCCATATCCTCTCCAGCATGTGCTGTCACTTGAGTTTTTGATCTTTTCCATTCTGACAGGTATAAGATGGAATCTCAGAGTCATTTTGATTTGCATTTCCCTGGTGACTAAGAATGTTAAATATTTCTTTAAGTGCCACTCAGCCATTAGAGATTCCTCTGTTTCTAACTGAGAATTCTCAATTTGGCTCTATACCTGTTTTTGATTGGATTATTTGGTTTTGTAGGTGTTTAATTTCTTGAGTTCTTTATATATATTTGATATTAGCCCTTTGTTGGATGTGGAGTTGGTAAAAATCTTTTCCCAATCTGTAGGCTATTATTTTGTTCTAATGACAATGTCCTTTGCCTTATAGAAGCTTTCATAAAGTCCCATTTATTGGTTGTTGATCTTAGTGCCTGAGCTATTGGTATTCTGTTCAGGAAGCTGCTTCCTGTGCCAATGAATTCAAGGCTTTTCCACAATTCTCTTCTATTAGATTTATTGTATCCGATTTTATGTTGAGATCTTTGATTCACTTGGATTTTCATATAAGGTGATAGATATGGATCTATTCACATCCTTCTACATGTTGATGTCCAGTTAGACCAGCACCATTTGTTGAAGATGCTGTCCTTTTTCCATTGTATGGTTTTGACTTATCAAATATCAAGTGACCATAGGAGTGTGGGTTTATTTTTGGGTCTTCAATTTGATTCCATTGATCAGTCTGTCTGGTTCAATGTTGATACCATATGGTTTTTTATTACTGTTGTTCTGTAGTATAGCCTAAAATCAGGATGATGATACCTCCAGAAGTTCTTTCATTGTACAGGATTGTTTAACTATTCTAAGTTTTTTGTTTTTCCATATGAAGTTGAGAATTGTTCTTTCAACGTCTGTAAGGAATTGTATTGGTATTTTGATGAGGACTACATTGAATATGTAGATTGCTTTTGGTAAAAGGGCCATTTTTTATTATGTTAATCTTACCAATCTATGAGCATGGGAGTTCTTTACATGTTCTGCTATCTTCCTCAATTTTTCTTCAGAATCTTGAAGTTCTTGTCATACAGGTCCTTTACTTGCTTAGTTAGAATTACCCCAAGATATTTTATGTTATTTGTGGCTAGAGTGATGGGTGCTTTTTTCCTAATTTCTTCCTCAGCCTTTTATTTAAAGAACGGTTACTGGTTGTTTTGAGGTGCTTTTGTATCCAGTCACTTTGCTGAAGAAGTTTATCAGCTGTAGGAGTTTTCTTATAGAATTTTTGGAGTCACTTATATATGCTATCATTTCATCTAGGAATGCTGATACTTTGATTTTTTCCTTTCCAATTTGTATCACCTTGATCTCCCTTAGTTGTCTTATAGCTCTGGCTAGAACTTTTAAAGAAATATGGACATATTGGTCACCTTGTCTTTTCCCCGATTTTAGTGGGGATGCTTTGAGTTTCTCTCCATTTAAATTGATGTTGGCTACCAGCTTGTTGTATGTTGACTTTATTATGTTTAGGTAGAGGCCTTTTATCACTGATCTCTCCAATTAATTAATTAATTTCTTCAAGTTACATCTCAATCATAATCCACTCCCTACTCCCCCCTCTGGTCCCCCCCTCCCCCCCTCTTTCCCATCACCTCCCCTTCTGCTTCCTTTTTTTTTTTTTTTTAAAGTTTAAGGTATATCTTTCCCCTCCCCAACAACTCCCCCTTTCAGGCCAACAAATGGCTCTTTCTCTTATAAAAACAAATACAATACAAAACAGAAAAAATTATTAGGCTGCAATTCTGAGAATTATAAGACTCAGCATACATTCCCAATGTCCAGTCCATATGTATTTGGCAACTGACTTTAACATTCTACTATCTATCTCCATGAGTTTAAAGATCTATATCCAACTCAGCTTCCATTCTAACTTGCATCACAATTTTAAAAACAACTTCTTGGATCCAGAACACTTTCTTAATTCCTAAACAACTCAAAATTTAAATATGGGACTATAGCTATCTAGTCTTCAACCACATTAGGAACCTGAGAAGGTTAAACATATCTAATTATACCGGAAGTGCAGGACCAGCATCTTCCAAAACTAAAAATGACATACAACTGGCTGCCTGGACAGTTCCCAACTTCTCTCCACACATTAGATCATCAATCTTCAACCATTTGGCCCCATTTCTCTGACAGACATTAATTGTAAAGCAGTAATTATGAAGGATTTGCCTACTCTGTCTTAGCAGAGCTAGGCTGTCGACTTACCTGCTTCCAAGTTTTGTTGTTTTTGGACAGCAGTCTGTTTACAGTTCTCCAAGAGTTTTATCATGGAGTGGTGTTGGATTTTGTCAAAGGTTTTTCAGCATTTAATGAGATGATAATGTGATATTTTTCTTTCTGTTTGTTTATATGGTGGATTACATTGCTGGATTTTCATATGCTAAACCATCCCTGCATCCCTGGGATAACACCTACCTGATCATGGTAGATGATGGTTTTGGTGTTCTTGGATTTTGTTTGTGAGGATTTTATTCAATATTTTTGTATCAATGTTCATAAATGAGATAATTGTTCATCTATCTTGTTGATATTTTCAAAGAGCCAGATCTGGTTCTGTTGATTCTTTGTATTGTTTTCTTCATTTCTAATTTATTGATTTCTGTCCTATGTTTCATTATTTCCTGCCATCTACTCCTGGTAGGTGTGTTTGATTCTGTTTATTCTAGAGTGTTCAGGTGTGTTGTTAAATTGTTAGTATGCGATCTCTCCAATTTGTTTATGAAGGCACTTAGTGCTATGGATTTTCCTCTTATCTCTGCTTTCATTGTGTCTCATAAGCTTGGATATGTTGTACCTTAATTTTCATTAAATTTTAAGAAGTCTTTAATTTCTTTTTTTATTTCTTCCCTGACCCTTTGGTCATCTAGTAGTCAGTTGTTTAATTTCCACGAGAGTGTAGGTTTTCTGTTTTTCTCATTAGTGTTGAAGTCCAGCTTTAATCAATGATGATCTGATAAAATACAAGGGATTATTTCAATTTTCTTGTATCAGTTGTGGCTTTTTTTTGTGACTGACTATATGGGCTATTTTGGAGAAGGTTCTGTGGGGTGCTGAGAAGAAGGTATATTCTTTTGTGTTTGGGTGACATTTTTGTAGAAATCAATTAGATCCATTTGATTTATGACATATGTTAGTTTCATTATCTCTCTGCTTAGCTTTTTTCTTGAGGACCTGTCAATAGGTCAGAGTGTGGTGTTGAAGTTTCCCACTATTAATGTGTGGGGATTGATGTGTGATTTAATCTTTAGTAATGTTTCCTTTACTAATGTGGATACTCCTGTATTTGGGACATAGATGATCAAAATTGAGATGTCCTCTTGGTGGATTTTTCCTTTGGTGAGTATGAAGTGTCCTTCCCCATCTCTTTTGATTAATTTATGTTGAACGTTTATTTTATTAGATATTAGAATGGCTACTCCAGCTTGCTTCTTGGGTCCATTTGCTTTGAAAATCTTTTTCCAGCACTTTACTCTAAGGTAGTGTCTATCTTTGTTACAGAGGTGTGTTTGTTGTATGCAGCAGAATGATGAGTCCTGTTTCTGCAACCATACTGTTACCCTGTATCTGTTTACTGGGGAATTGAGTCCATTGATGTTGAGATATGTTAATGACCAATGATTGTTTTTTCCTATTATTTTGATGTTGGTGTTGGTAGTGTGTTTATGTGTCCTTTGCTTCTTTTGGATTTGTTGCAGAGGAGTTGTTTGTTACCTGTGTTTTTTAGGTCAAGTTAACCTCCTTGGGATGGAGTTTTCTTCTATTATCTTCTGTAGGGCTTGGTTTATGCAAAGATATTATTTAAATTTAGTTTTGTCGTGGAATATCTCATTTATGGTGATTGAAATTTTTGCTGGGTATAGTATTCTGGGCTTGCTTTTGTGTTCTCTTAGATGTTGCACGATGTATGCCCAGGCCCTTATGGTTTTTAATGTCTCTGTTGAGAAGTCTGGTGTAATTCTAATAGGTTTGCCTTTATATATTACTTGGTCCTTATCCCTTGCGGCTTTTAATATTCTTTCTTTATTCTGCATGTTTAGTGTTTTGACTATTATGTGTTAGGGGGGATTTCTTTTTTGGTCCAGTCTATTTGGTGATGTCTCTTTTTTAAGTTATGAAAGTTTTTTTTTTGTTTTTTGTTTTGTTGTTGTTGTTGTTTTTTAAAATCTAGTCATTTTGTTGAAGATATTTTCAGGTCCTTTGAACCAGGAGTCTTCTCCTTCTCCAATTCCTATTATTCTTAGGTTTGGTATTTTCACAATGTCCCAAATTCCCTGGATGCTTTGTGTTAGACACTTTTCAGATTTAGGATTTTCTTTGACTAATGTATCAATTCCCTCTAACATATCCTCTATGCCAGAGCTTTTTTCTTTCAACTCTTGTATTTTGTTGGTGATACTTGTGTCTGTAGTCCCTGTTCTCTTTCCTATGTTTTCCACTGCCTAGAATGTTGTGGGTTGCATTTTATTTAGTGCTTTTATTTACATTTTCTTGTCTTTAACACTTTTATTCATTTCCTTCTCCCATTTGATTATAGTTTTCTGTTTTTCTTTAAGGGATTTATTCATTTACTGTTTTTCTTCAAGTAATTTATTCATTTCCTTTACATATTTGATTGTATTTTCCTGCATTTCTTTGAGGGATTTATTTTATTTTTTATGGCCGCAATCATTTTTGTAACATCAAAGTTTAGGGTGCTTTAGGTATGATAGAGCATTCAGGGCTTGCTGCTGTAGATAGCTGGGTTCTTGTGGTGTCATGTAGCCCTGGGTTTTGTTGCTTGAGTTCTTTCACTGACCTCTAGCCATTTGGTTGAACCTGGTGTTGAGTGTTGTTCCTGCTGCCCATTGTACCTATTTGTTATATGGTAGAGCCCTAGGCCAGAGACTGGATGCTCCTAGGAGTGAAAGTCCTCTTTGGGATGCTGGGTAGGGCTGGAAGTTGGATAGATTCATGGATGAGAGGCCAAATCTGTGTGTCACTAGGGGTTGGTAGATTTTAGTACTGGAGGCAGAATTGTTCCACCTGTGTATACCTCCTTAGTTCCAGCAGCTTACTCTTACACCTCCATGTGCCTCCTTGGTCTCAGCAGCTCACATCTGGAAGTTGGATTCATGAACTGGAGGATGGATCTTTGTGTTGCTAGGCCCAGCAACTCTTCCCAGGATGGTAGGTAGAGGAATAGTAGCTGGCTATTCTTGAAGTCCAGGAGCACTGTTTGGGAAGTTGGCTAGTAACAGTGTTTGTTTGTGAAAGACAGATGCAGTCTGTGTTTCACAGTTGGCAGCATGACCTCACAGTTGCTCTGCAGTGACTGAGCTAAATTCCAACTACTCAGATACTGTTTGTGCTGGTTGCCGCCATCTTGGAATTCCCATGACTAACATTTTCTTACATTCAGTTCCTTAGGACCCATTCTTGGTTTCTTATTTAAGGGTGAGTATCTTTGCAGTGGAAATGAACACCCAACATCTCTGAACTACTAAAAATTCATATTTCTGAGACTAAGTGAGCAACTAAGTTATGTTCTCATTTTTTTTCACATTTTGTTCAAGTTTGTAGACCATGCTGCCAAGGGAGAGTTTTAGAAAAACTCCCACATATTTTAATTTCAAATATTTTGGACTGTACAAGATATATACTATACTTTATGTTAAATAGAGTTGTTGACACTTCTTTGGAATAAATATATTCCCTTCATGCAAAGCAGCAAAGATCATAGAATTTTTATTTGAATATATCATTTTACTCCTTTAGTAAAATCTCTCTGGGGGCCAGTGTAACCTGTGAAATTAACTGCTATTGACATTTCTACTTTCACAGGTGTTTCAGTGCAGGAATGTTCATGGTCTCAGTGTCAGGCAACGAGTTGTCACTTCAGCCATTCTAGATACATGCATGCAAATAAATTACATTGTTCTCAGTGCTTTGAGGATTATCTGATCATATTTTTCTGTCTGCCTTCTTCTGTAACAGGCACAAACTCTGATCAATCAATCAATCAATCAATACATAGTTATTAAAGATAGATTTGCCTAGATCGTTGCTACAAGCAGTTAGGAAAACATGCCAATTGATTTTTGTTTATATTTTGAATATTAATACTAGGAAAGAAAAGAAATCCAGTAAAGAGTGCTAACAGTGCTACCTTCACCCTATGATGACACCCAACTTCTCATTCTAGGGGTCCTGTGCAATGTTGCTCTCGCCCCCATGTTTAATTCCTCATGCTATATCCTCTGAATTTTTTAACTATTTACAACTTTACCTAAGTGTATATCAAATAAAAATAAGCTTCCTTAGAAATATGGGAGGGATATTGCCTCATTTAAATTTATAACTCTGCATCACTTTTATTTCAAAATCTACATGACTATGAGTTACACTAGGAGGGAACTGTGCATTCATAACTAAGATCTGTTCAGTTTTTAAGTGTGCAGTCATTTCACAGTTTAATTGATCTATAAGTAAAAAACTAATTTAAACATTTTAGAATCTTAAATTCTGGACATGCCCTTTTATTTAACTAATGCAGTGAAATTGTCCCATCTACTAACTTCTTGCAGTCTGACTTTCTACATTTATCAGGAGGAAGAGGTCGTCTCTTCCATAATTTCAATTCTGATGATAGAAGAAAAACATGCTTTTAAGAGCAGAAGTACTCTTCTTATCATGCACATGGAAAGTCACTAGTCTAGTATAAACATGCAGCCACCTTTCCACACAATGTACTTAAATGAAAGCTTACAAACATTTATAGTGTTTCTGTTTTACATAACTAACAGTAGTTGGGATATATCCATTCAAATTTGATATGACAAACTGAACCACTTACTAGATATATTCAACTATTCACATTACCAAATTGAGTTGTTAACAAAGTGAGTTCTACATAAATACCAATTTATTGGCTCAATTCTTGTGAAACACATTATTGTGGGACTCAGAGATTATCTAGTGATGTCACTGACATTTAGAGAAGGCAGAGAGTTTGTTCATCATTCTGAATAAAATAACCTGTCGAATGCAATGAGAAATACAAATCAGACATTTGGTTTGGGTTGGGCTGCTCAGAGGGAGAACTAGCCTTGCACAGTGATGCATAACAAGGACTTCTCTGAAATGTAACATTTTGATTTCCACAAAAACTTCTCTGTTGAATGATCACACTAAGTATTCCATGATCTCAGAACATGTAAGGGCTTTCCTATGAGACATTTGTGTGATGGGAGATATTAAAACACAGTTCCTTTGTCCAGTAGAAAAGGTAAACTACGCAAATTATGCCAATAAGACAAGGAGGGCAGAGATGTTCAGGGAGATGGAAATTATCCCAGTGTGCAAAGCATCTGAAAGGCCTTATGAAAGATTCATAAAGGTGGCATTTGACTTGAACCTTAAAGTATGAAAAGCCATTTATTGTCTAAATATAAATACTCCCGCCTCTGGAGAGTAACCTCCATCAGATGAACTTCCATGAATGGAAATATAAAACACAGTAGTTCTCTGTTGTTCTTTGCTCACAGGCCAATAATTCTTGGGAAAGAGGAAACAGTTCTACATTATTTACTACCATGTGTTAAAGGGATAAAAAATGAATAAGTTGAAAAAATGGATGGCTAAGATTTTTCCTACTGAAGTTGTATTGTTTCCCCAACTAGATCCTATCAGACGGGGTGGTCACATTGCATTTTCCATCCTACAGAGTGCCAGGCAACTATCTCCTTTGATGGAAGATACCATTACAGCAGTCTTTCCAAATGTCTTTTCAGCTTAACATTAGTGCCTTAAAGAAGAAAGGAATCTACAGACATACAACAGAGGAAATGACAGAGTCTAGACTTCTTAAACACTTAACAATGCCTGTTTGTCTTCTTAAAGATTCTACAAAACCCTTTAGGAAAGACACATATTTAACTTTGGTAAATCTGATGTTGTTAACCACAACATTTTTTTAAAGATAAGTTTTCAATTTTTAAGATACAGGAAAATTTGCATATAGTAAAAAGCATAGACCTTAACTGTATTATTTAATAAGTCTTGTTAAATGTACATATGAGTGATAATCCTCCAAATTAAGATATAAGACATTCCCACAAAGCCCTCTAATCCCACTTCCATTGTGCCTACTGACTGTTAGGAACTACTGGCTATTCAAATCTAGATTACCTGTCCTTACATTTTATACCAGTGGAATAATATTGCCTTTTGTTTCTATTTTGAATGTCCACTAATATTTTTATGTGAATTTGAATAACATTCACTTTTAATTTCAATTTTTTAAAAAATTGCTATGAAATTATGTGAATTTGGTTCATCCTTCTGTTGTTGCACACTAACACAAGTTTTAGTTTGGGATATTGTAGTAGCATTTTAAGGGTTTTTTTATGCTCCCTTTTACTCCCAAATATCTGCAGGGTGTTTCCACACCCACTCTAGTCCATTTAGCTCCTGAGTAAATAACACAGAGACATCACATTTTTACTAACAAACTGCTCATACTTATGCTGGGCAGATTTTGAGCTATTCTAATCCAACTAGACTGTCAATATCTAGATACATGTCTGATTAGTTGCCATCATAGTCTTGACTTGGCTCACTCTGTCCATTTATGCCCTCATGGCTGCTCTTTCATCCCAACCTCATGGTGAATCCTCTTGGTATCTCCATATGGTATCTCCACACTTTCCTCTTTTTCATCCCCACTTGGGACCCCCTCACTGGAATCAGAGAATCCTGGTTCCTCTGTCCTCTCCTGCCCAGTCATAGGTTGATCCGCTCTTTATTTATTTATTTATTTTTATTAAATACTTTATTTTTTTTTCTTCAAGTTACATCTCAGTA
>CAJQZJ010032362.1:4551285-4569508 GCA_907164525.1 Lophiomys imhausi | reverse complement strand
TCTTCTTCTTCTTCTTCTTCTTCTTCTTCTTCTTCTTCTTCTTCTTCTTTATTTATTTATTTATTTTGTTTAGTGGGGCTCCATGCACTGTCCTAAAATATGAGGAACTCTGTTTCAGCTTCATTTGGACTCTGCCTACTTAGTAGTTGAAAATAATGCCAGGCAAGATACTTTGTTTCTTAAGTCCATTAAGCCTTTCCTGTTTTTCCTGACTTCAACTTTGTTTTTCCACAAGCTGATAAACTAATCGCTCACAGCCAAGTTGATCTTAATGCCCCGAATTAAGAGACTGTATCACAAACCACTATATATTTTCTAAATCTAATTTAATTTATCTAACTCCATACAGGGGTTGGTGAAGATTTTTTTTCCCAATTTGTAGGTTGCATTTTTTTCAAAAGACAGTGGCTTTTGCCATACAGAAGATTTTCTGTTTTATGAGATCCCATTTGTTGATTGTTGGTCTGAGAGCCTGAGCTGTTGGTGTTCTGTTCAGGAAGTCGTCACCTGTGCCGATGAGTTTGAGGGTTTTCCCCACTTTCTCTTCTAATAGATTTAGTATGTCAGGCCTTATATTAAGGTCTTTGATCCACTTGGACATAAGTTTTGTACAAAGTGATAAGTAAGGGTCTAATTTCATTCTTTTACATGTGGACGTCCAGTTGGACCAGCACCATTTGTTGTCTATGCCCCAAATACAAAGTCACCTACATTGGTAAAAGAAACTCTTCTAAAACTTACATCGCACATCGATCCCCACACACTAGTAATGGGAGATTACAACACCCCACTCACAACAATGGACAGATCATCAAGACAGAAGCCAAACAGAGAAATAATGAGTCTAACAGAGCTCATGAACCAAATGGACCTAACAGATATCTACAGAACATTTCACCCAAACACAAAAGAATACATCTTCTTCTCAGCACCGCATGGAACCTTCTCCCAAATCGACCATAAAGTTGGACACAAAGATAGCCTCAACAGATACAAGAAAATTGAAATAACCCCGTGGATCTTATCAGACCACCATGGAATAAAGCTGGACTTCAACAACAACAGAAACAATAGACAGCCTACACACACATGGAAATTGAATAACTCTTTAGTGGATGACTACAGGGTCAGGGATGAAATAAAGAAGGAAATCAAAGACTTCTTAAAATCCAACCAAAATGAAAACACAACATACCCAAACCTATGGGATACATTGAAAGCTGTGCTACGAGGAAAGTTCATAGCACTAAGTGCATTCAAAAGAAAATTGTGACAGCTCATATTAGCGAATTAACAGCTAAACTGGGTGAATTGGAAAAAAAAAAAAAAAACGAAGCAAACACTCCCAAGAGGAGCAGAAGACAGGAAATCATCAAACTTAGGGCTAAAATCAACAACTTAGAAACGAAAAGAACTATACAAAGAATCACTGAAACCAAGAGTTGGTTCTTCAAGAAAATCAACAAAATAGACAGACCCCTAGCCAAATTAACTAGGCAGAAAAAACTCAAATCAACAAAATCAGAAATGAAAAGGGAGAAATAACAACAGACATTGAGGAAATCCAGAGAATATTTGGGTCCTACTTTAAAAATATATACACCACCAAATTTGAAAACGTAAGTGAAATGGACAATGTTCTTGATAGATTCCACCTACCGAAGCTAAATCAAGATCAGGTTAACAGATTAAACAGCCCTATAACCCCTAAAGAAATAGAAGCAGTCAGTAATAATCTCCCAACCAAAAAAAGCACAGGGGCAGATGGTTTCAGCACAAAATTTTATCAGACCTTCAATGAGGAGCTAACACAAATACTCTTCAAACTTTTTCACCAAATAGAAGCAGAAAGATCATTGCCAAACTCATTCTATGAGGCCACAGTCACCCTGATTCCTAAATCACACAAAGACCCAACAAAGAAAGAGAACTTCATACCAATCTCCCTCATGAACATAGATGCAAAAATACTTAATAAAATACTAGCAAACCAAATTCAAGAACACATTGAAAGTATGATCAAGTAGGCTTCATCCCAGAAAGCAGGGAAGGTTCAACATATGAAAGTCTATCAACGTAATTCACCATATAACCAAGATGAAAGAAAAAAAAACCACATGATAATCTTGCTAGATGCAGAAAAAGCACTTGACATTATCCAACACCCCTTCATGCTAAAAGTTCTGGAGAGAACGGGCAAAGAAGGACCGTACCTAGAAATAAAAAAAGGCAATATACAGCAAGCCAGTGGCCAACATCAAATTAAATGGAGAAAATTTGAAGCACTTCCTCTAAACTCAGGCACAAGACAAGGATGTCCACTTTCGCCATATCTCTTCAATGTAGTCCTTGAAGTTCTTACTAGAGCAATAAGACAACTAAAGGAGATCAAGGGGATACAAATTGGAAATAAAGAAGTCAAATTATCCCTATTTGCAGACAATATGATGGTATACATAAGCAACCCCAAAAATTCTACCAGAGAACTCTTACAGCTGATAAACACCTTAGGCAAGGTGGCTGAATACAAAATTAATTCAAAAAAAAAATCAGAAGCCCTTCTTTATACCACAAACAAATGGGCTGAGAAAGAAATAAGGGAAACAACCCCCTTCACAATAGCCACAAACAATATAAAATACCTGGCGGTAACTCAGACAAACAAGTAAAGGACCTGTACAATAAGAACTTCAAGCCCTTGAAGAAGGAAACTGAAGAGGCCTTTAGAAGATGGAAAGATCTCCCATGCTCATGGATAGGTAGGATCAACATAATAAAAATGGCCATCCTACTAAAAGCAATATATAGATTCAATGCAATTCCTATCAAAACACCAACACAATTCTTTATAGACCTGGAAAAAGCTTTTCTCAATTTCATATGGAACAACAAAAAACCCAGAATAACTAAATCAATCCTGTACAAAAAAAACAAAACAAAACAAAACAAAACAAAAAAAACTGGAGGTATCACCATCTTAGATTTCAAGCTGTACTACAGAGCAATAATAGTAAAAACAGCATGGTATTGGTATAGAAACAGACCAGTAGATCAATGGAATCGAATTGAAGACCCAGAAATGGACCCACACACCCATGGCCACCTAATTTTTAATGAAGAAGCCAAAATCGCACAATGGAAAAAGGACAACATCTTCAACAAATGGTGCTGGTCCAACTGGATTTCCACATGTGAAAGAATGAGATTAAACCCATACTTATCACCTTATACAAAACTTAAGTCCAAGTGGATCAAAGACCTTAACATAAGGCCGGTCACACTAAATCTACTAGAAGAAAAAGTGGGAAAAACCCTCAAACTCATTGGCATAGATGACAACTTCCTGAACAGAACACCAACAGCTCAGGACCTGAGACCAACAATCAATACATGGGACCTCATGAAACTGAAAAGCTTCTGTAAGGCAAAAGACACTGTCATTTGAACAAAACGGCAGCCTACAGACTGGGAGAAAATCTTCACCAACCCTACATCTGACAGAGGGGTAATATCCAAAATCTACAAGGAACTCAAGAAATTAAATGCCAAGAAACCAAATAATCCAATCAAAAAATGGGGAACAGAGCTAAATAGAGTATTCACAAAGGAGGAATCCCTAATGGCTGAGAGACCTTAAAGAAATGCTCAACATCCTTAATCATCAGAGAAATGCAACTCTGGGATGGTGGAGCTGGGAATGGGGGAAAGAGGACAATATGATGAAGATGTAACCTGAAGCAAAAAATAAATAAATTTATTAAAAAAAGTGTTGGTATTAGCCATTTTTAATTCTTAATTAGATTTTAAGTTTTAGAATTTCTATCTTTTCAACTTTCATTTCTTTCCTGATGCTTCTCACTTTTCCATTGGCTTTAATTATTCTGGTTTGTTTCAATATGTTGAAAGTAATTTTTCTACTAACTGCAGCATGTGGAGAGTCTATTGCCTTGGACCTTCTCATGACTATGCATCCTACTTCTGTTTTTTTTTTTAATGTGTCAGTGGGCTTTATCATATTGTATTTGTCTTGTTCTCTCCAAAATATTGATTCTTTTTGGAAGTAAGCTAATTATCTTGAACTTGTAGCCTCTTAATATGACTTTCTGGAGGTGTCTGTTCTGTTTTAGTGTTAGGGAAATTTCTTAGTTCTATGTCACACTATTTACTTCTGATATGTAGTCCTTTCAGAGATTTGATGGAGAAATCTGGAATTTCACATGGTAAGGGTTTTTCTCTGGGGCATCTGTATCTTATTACCTTGTGGTGTCTGGTAGGTAAATATTTCCTATGCCTTTTCAAATTTCCCATTAGCTACTGATTTTTGACTGTGCGTCTCACACTGTTTCCCAAAGGGACATATGATTAAAAGAGTGAGAGAAGTTCATAAGCAGATTTTCATGGCTCCTCACACCGCGATAATCTCTTTCCCAGTATTTTCCTGATAATTTACAGGTGCCTGGGAAATTCCCGCTTCAGTTAGGTGTCTTAATGAATATGTCCATTTTTTTATAGGTTTAGAAGCCCAAGAGACATTAATCTGATGTTGTTTACTTCCTCTTTCTTGAGAGTTGAATCAATTTCACTTTGTGTCTGTGTTTGATTACTCTGTATGTCTTTCAAATTATTGTTGTTTCCATATTCAGAATTTGTGTTTGGTAACTGCAGCAGATCAACGTTATATGAAATACACAACCATACTGAAACCAGAATTTCTAGTTGATTTTCTAAGAATATACTGATATTCTTAAGTCCATGGTATTAGTGTTGCATCATGTATAGTGTTTGCTGTTCTAGAATATATGCAGAAGAGAAGTGGGTCCCATTATACTTGTTATTCATTACTATATTTATTTTATTCATATAGTACATATATATTAACCATAGTTTTATTAAAGTTTATATAGTGAGAAATAATGGAAGGTAAATGGCATCAAGATAAAAAGGAAAATGATATTCAACAGAAATAGTTAAATTTGGAGGGGCGTACAAAATCAGAGCATAACACTCATTAAAACACTATGTTGTGTATGACAATATATTCAATATATGCTCAAGCCAAAGGGAAGAGAATGGGAAGGCACATCACAACTTTCAGCAATCTTCTAATTATTTATTCATACACTGAACCAAAACTTATTTAATGCCAATTATAATTAGTTTCTGCTATAAAATCTAGATGAAGTGTAAACTGCAAATCAATAATTATTTAAATAATCAGATGATCATGTGGAAAAGGATTCTAATTTAGGGAAAGGTACTTGCAATGATTGTATGAAATTGAAAGGCTGATTTGGAGTGGGAATACTTTAAGACGGTGATAACTGATAATGGAACAGAGAGTATTAGTAAGTTAGCTGAAAGAGAAACAGACATGGCAGGATCTGCATATGAGAGAGAATCATATGTGCCAAGGCTTATGGAGACCAGTGAATAAATGGCTTGAGAAATGTTAAGTGTATATAGGCAAGAGAAAAATTTATAGATGATATTCAGGACATTGTGCTCAGCACTTACAGAGATACAAAGTGAGGAGTTGAAAGCATAATTTGGTTTGGATATGACAGATTTGAGAGACTTTAATGCCAACAAATCAAAGGCATCAGTGAGGCAACTTGGCATATGTTTTGGAACTAGAAACTGATGCTATAGAAAGACTCCTTCCCTGTTTTCTTTTAGCAAAGTTGGTGATTTAAAAGATATTATACTTCATTTATATGTGAAGGAATGGAGTGAAAGGATGCCAGCCACAGTGATCATATGGAGATTAGGAAATAACTCTAAGGTAGATCTATCCTCTTTCCATCACTTGAGTCCCAGGTATCAAATTTTAGTCTTCAGGCTTACAGGAAATCACCTTTATCTGATGAGCCTTTTTGTCCTCAGAGTTGGGGAGTTTTTTTTTTAATAAATAAATTTATTTATTTGTTCCTTCAGGTTACATCTCCATCATATTGTCCTCTTTCCCCCATTCCCAGCTCCACCCTCCCACCCTCTACCCCCTAACCTTCCATCCCACTCCTCTGGAGTTGAGTGTCCCTACATAACAGTCCTTCACCCAATTTCAGAATTCACATGAGGGCCTAGAGCCTCCACACACACTAGGAGCCTACAAGGCAGTACCACCAGTGAAAAGTGTCTCATTGCTAGGGAGAGAAAACTAAAAAACAAACAAACAAACAAACAAACAAACAAACAAACAAAAGTCTATGACCATGTTCCCTTTGGTGCATTGGTTGTAGTAGAGTTATCCTGTACTATATAGCCAAAAACCTACTATAAGTGAATAGATGCCATGTGCATCCTACTGAGTCTGGGTTAGCTCACTCAGGATGAGCTTCTCTAGTTCCATCCATTTGGCTGCAAATTGCATGATTTCATTGTTTCTGATAGCTGAGTAATATTCCATTGTGTAGATATTCCACAGCTTTTTAATCCATTCTTTGGTTGAGGGACATCTGGGTTGTTTCCAGTTTCTAGCTATTACAAATAAGGCTGCTACAAACATAGATGAGGAAACTTCCTTATGATTCTGAGAGGAGTCATTTGGGTGTATACCCAGAAGTGGTATGGCTGGGTCCTGAGGCAAAGCTATTCCAAGTTTTCTAAGATATCGCCAGACTGACCTCCATAGTGGTTGCACAAGCCTTCACTCCCACCAGCAATGGAGCAGGGTACCCCTTTCTCCACACCCTCGCCAGCATGTGCTGTCATTTGAGCTTTTCATCTTAGCCATTCTGACAGGTGTGAGATGGAATCTCGGAGTCGTCTTGAGTTGCAATTCTCTGATGATTAAGGATGTTGAGCATATCTTCAAGTGTCTCTCAGCCATTAGGGATTCCTCCTTTGTGAATTCTCTATTTAGCTCTGTTCCCCATTTTTTGATTGGATTATTTGGTTTCTTGGCATTTAATTTCTTGAGTTCCTTGTAGATTTTGGATATTATCCCTCTGTCAGATGTAGGGTTGGTGAAGATTTTCTCCCAGTCTGTAGGCTGCCGTTTTGTTCGAATGACAGTGTCTTTTGCCTTACAGAAGCTTTTCAGTTTCATGAGGTCCCATGTATTGATTGTTGGTCTCAGGTCCTGAGCTGTTGGTGTTCTGTTCAGGAAGTTGTCATCTATGCCAATGAGTTTGAGGGTTTTTCCCACTTTTTCTTCTAGTAGATTTAGTGTGACCGGCCTTATGTTAAGGTCTTTGATCCACTTGGACTTAAGTTTTGTATAAGGTGATAATTATGGGTTTAATCTCATTCTTTCACATGTGGAAATGAAGTTGGACCAGCACCATTTGTTGAAGATGTTGTCCTTTTTCCATTGTGTGGTTTTGGCTTCTTCATTAAAAATTAGGTGGCCATGGGTGTGTGGGTCCATTTCTGGGTCTTCAATTCGATTCCATTGATCTACTGGTCTGTTTCTATACCAATACCATGCTGTTTTTACTATTATTGCTCTGTAGTACAGCTTGAAATCTAAGATGGTGATACCTCCAGATTTTTTTTTTTTTTTTTTTTTTTTTTTGTACAGGATTGATTTAGTTATTCTGGGTTTTTTGTTGTTCCATATGAAATTGAGAATAGCTTTTTCCAGGTCTATAAAGAATTGTGTTGGTGTTTTGATAGGAATTGCATTGACTTTATATATTGCTTTTAGTAGGATGGCCATTTTTATTATGTTGATCCTACCTATCCATGAGCATGGGAGATCTTTCCATTTTCTAAAGGCCTCTTCAGTTTCTTTCTTCATGGGCTTGAAGTTATTATTTTACAGGTCCTTTACTTGCTTAGTTTGAATTACCCCCAGGTATTCTTTATTGTTTGTGGCTATTGTGAAGGGGGTTGTTTCCCTTATTTCTTTCTCAGCCCATTTGTTTGTGGTATAAAGAAGGGCTTCTGACTTTAATTTTGTATCCAGCCACCTTGCGTAAGGGTTTATCATGTGTAAGAGTTCTCTTGTGGAATTTTTGGGGTCGCTTATGTATACTATCATATTGTCTACAAATAGGGATAATTTGACTTCTTTATTTCCAATTTGTATCCCCTTGATCTCCTTTAGTTGTCTTATTGCTCTAGCAAGAACTTCAAGGACTATATTGAAGAGATATGGTGAAAGTGGGCATCCTTGTCTTGTCCCTGATTTTAGAGGAAATGCTTCAAGTTTCTCTCCATTTAATTTGATGTTGGCCACTGTCTTGCTGTATATTGCTCTTATTATTTCTAGGTACAGTCCTTGTATGCGCATTCTCTCCAGAACTTTTAGCATGAGGGGGTGTTGGATTTTGTCAAATGGTTTTTCTGCATCTAGGCAGATTATCATGTGTTTTTTTTTCTTTCATCTTGTTTATATGGTTAATTAGGTTGATAGACTTTCATATGTTGAACCATCCCTGCATTCCTGGGATGAAGCCTATTTGATCATGGTGTATGATACGTTTGATGTGTTCTGGAATTCGGTTTGCTAGTATTTTCTTAAGTGATTTTTCATCTATGTTCATGAGGGAGATTGGTGTGATGTCCTCTTTCTTTGTTGAGTCTTTGTGTGGTGTAGGAATCAGGGTGACTGTGGCCTCATAAAATGAGTTTGGTTGTTTTCTTTCTGCTTCTGTTTGATGAAAGAGTTTGAAGAGTATTTGTCTTAGCTCCTCATTGAAGGTCTGGTAGAATTCCATGCTGAAACCCTCTGGCCCTGTGCTTTTTCTGGTTGGGAGATTTTTAATGACAGTTTCTATTTCCTTAGGGGTTATAGGGCTGTTTAATCTGTTAACATGATCTTGATTTAGCTTTGGTAGGTGGAATCCATCAGGAACATTGTCCATTTCGCTTAAGTTTTCAAATTTGGTGGAGTATAGATTTTTAAAGTAGGAACCAAATATTCTCTGGATTTCCTTAATGTCTGTTGTTATTTCTCCCTTTTCATTTCTGTTTTTGTTGATTTGGGTTTTATCCCTCTGCATTTTAGTTAATTTGGCTAACGGTATGTCTATTTTGTTGATTTTCTCAAAGAACCAACTCTTGGTTTCATTGATTCTTTGTATAGTTTTTTTGTTTCTAAGTTGTTGATTTCAGGCCTAAGTTTGATGATTTCCTGCCTTCTGCTCCTCTTGGGAGTGTTTGCTTCTTTTTTTTTTCCAATTCACTCAGTTTAGCTGTTAGTTCGCTGATATAGGCTGTGACAATTTTCTTTTTGAATGCACTTAGTGCTATGAACTTTCCTCGTAGCACAGCTTTCATTGTATCCCATAGATTTGGCTATGTTGTGCTTTCATTTTAGTTGGATTTTAAGAAGTCTTTGATTTCCTTCTTTATTTCTTCCCTGACCCAGTAGTCATCCAGTAAAGAGTTGTACAATTTCCATATGTGTGTAGGCTTTCTGTTGATTCTTTTGCTGTTGAAGTCCAGCTTTATTCTATAGTGGTCTGATAAGATACAAGGGGTTATTTCAATTTTCTTTTATCTGTTGAGGCTATCTTTGTGTCCAACTATATGGTCGATTTGGGAGAAGGTTCCATGTGGTGCTGAGAAGAAAGTGTATTCTTTTGTGTTTGGGTGAAATGTTCTGTAGATATCTGTTAGGTCCATTTGGTTCATGAGCTCTGTTAGACTCATTATTTCTCCTCTGTTTGGCTTCTGTCTTGATGATCTGTCCATTGTTGTGAGTGGGGTGTTGAAGTCTCCCACTACTAATGTGTGGGGATCGATGTGAGATTTAAGTTTTAGAAGCGTTTCTTTTACAAATCTAGGTGCCTTTGTATTTGGGGCATAGACGTTCAATATTGAGATGTCCTCTTGATGAACATTTCCTTTAACGAGTACGTAATGCCCTTCTCTGTCTTTTTTTATTAACTTCAGTTGGAAGTCTATTTTGTTTGATATTAGGATGGCTATTCCAGCTTTCTTCCTGGTCCATTTGCTTGGAAAACCTTTTCCCAGCCCTTTACTCTGAGATAGTGTCAATCTTTGATAGTGAGATGTGTTCCTTGTATGCAGCAAAATGATGGGTCTTGTTTACAGATATAATCTGTAAGTCTGTGTCTTTTTATTTTGCAGTTGAGTCCACTGATGTTTATTGATATTAGTGACCAGGGGTTGTTATTTCTCATTATTTTGGCATAGGTGGCCATCCTGTGCTTCTTTTGGTTTAGTTGCTGTGGAGTTTTCTATTTCCTTTGATTTCTTTGGTGTAGTTATCTTCTCTGGTTTGGAATTTTCATTCTAGGATCTTCTGTAGGGCTGGGTTTGTGGGTAGATATTGTTTAAATTTGATTTTGTCATGGAATATCTTGTTCTCCCTCAATGTTAATCGAGAGTTTTGCTGGGTACAGTAGTCTGTCTGGGCACCTATGTTCTCTCAGGGCTTGTAGGACATCTCTTCAGGCCCTTCTAGCTTTTAAAGTTTCTGAAGAGAAGTCAGGTGTAATTCTGATGGGTCTGCCATTATATGTGACTTGACCTTTTTCTCTTATATCTTTTAGTATTCTTTCTTTGTTCTGTACATTTGGAGTTTCAATTATTATGTGGCTAGAGGAGTTTCTTTTCTGATATAATCTGTTTGGTGTTCTGTAAACCTCTTGGATTTTTATTGGCATCTTTTTCTTTAGGTTTGGGACATTTTCTTCTATGATTTTGTTGAAGATATTTCCTGCACCTTGGAGTCAGGAGTCTTCTCTTTCCTCTATGCCTATAATTCTTAGGTTCCATCTTTTCATTGAGTCCTTGATTTCTTGGATGTTGTGGGTGATTTTTTAGCTTTCTCATTTTCTTTGGATGTTGTACTGATTTCTTCTATCGAATCTTCCATGCCTGAGATCCTGTCTTCCATCTCTTGTATCCTATTTTTGATACTCATATCTGTAGTTACTGTTCTCTTCCCTTGATTTTCCATTTCCACTCTTAACCTTGACTGTGTTTTCTTTATTGTTTCCATTTCCATTTTCATGTCTTAAATGATTTTATTCATTTTATACATTTCTTGCTCCAATTTGCTTGTCTTTGCCTGGAAGTCTTTCATTGCCCTGTCTTTTTCCTGTTCAAGTTGAGCAACTTTGGCTTGGATCTCTCTAATGTTATATTCCATTGCTTTTGCTTGTGAAATTGTGGCTTCTTTGAACTCCTTCATAGATTTAAATTCTTCTTGAAAGGACTCTATCACTTTCCATAATGTAGTATTGTCACCGTCTTCATGTGTTTCAGCTGTGGTGGGGTGGTCAGGATTTGATGCACTAGCATAGTTGTGTTTCATTGGAGTCATGTCTCCCTGACTTCTGTTGTTTCTGCTTTTTCTCAGATCTTTAGCCATTTGGATGTTCTTAGCTTTCTGCTCCTGTTGTCTTCTGGGCTTGGGTCCAAAGGGGGCGCTTTGGTGTAGCAGTCGAATTGCTTGGCGATCTGTTGCTTTCCTCTGGCTGTATGGGGCCTTGTGTGTAGGTTCTCAGTGTGTGTGTCTCTGAGAGCTCACCCCTTCTTGTTTTGTCCCAATTGGTGATTCAGTTGAGGGGTTGTGATGGTGATGTATTCCTGTAGATTCCTGGAATCCAACTGGTCTTCCTATAGGTGCCAGAGCAGTTTGGCAGGCCTCAGGCTGTTGGGTGGGGTTGTAGCTCCCCTGAAGCTTATGTGTTGGACTGTGTTTGTGGTCCTCCCCAACTGCTTACAGGGGGATCTCAGGGTCAATGTGCATCTAATAGCCAGACACACTGTGAGCTGGTGCAGCCTATTCCCAGGCAATGAGGAATGGCCCGGGATTGTTTCACTGCTCCCAAGACAGAGGACTCTATGTTGCACATTGAGTGTTCAGCCTGCAGTGGCTCTGCTGGTATGGTCCTGTGTGTTCAGGCACAGATTCTGTGGACTTTGGTGGTCCCAAGGCCTGTTGGAGTCTTGAGAGAGCCTGACTCCACCCCTATAAGGTGGGTCACTCAGCAGCACCTCCCAGGTCAAAACCTCACTGATCCAGGGGGTGGAGCTATATATTCTTAAGGTCTGGTTCCCCGCTGGAAGGGGAACTAGCAAAAAAGTCTGATAATAACAATAAAGGCCTCACAGTTTGCCCAGCGTTGGACACTGTGGTGGGTAAATCTGCCTTCCACCCCTGTATCCTTTTCTGCCACTCTCACAGCTCTGCCTACGTGTGTATGGAGCTGGTTTTGGGTACCGGCAAATGAGGCCACTGTCATCCAAGTTCCTATACACTGAAGTGGAATCCCACAGCTCAATCCAGCCGCAGCATTTTTCCCCAATGACTGTAAATCCAATAGAGGGGCCTGTCCAGCACCCCTCTGGGGGCACACAGATATGTCTGGGCTTTCCAAAATGCAGCTGTGGACCCGCTAGACGCTGGGCTGATGTGTTGTCGAACCCTCAGTTGCTGCGCACCCTGCCACTGTGCACCTGCTGTGCACTGCTAAGAGTGTGTGGCACTCCCATGGGCCCGAAACCTTTCGCTAAATAGCCGGAACGCCTGCATAGGATCTGGGGGGCCCAGTAGGCTGGTGAGTAACCCTGTGTGGGGTCCAAATCTGCTCGCTGGGTATTAGAGTTGATCTTACATGGTGTCTCTCCTGGTGGGGGTTCCCAATTCCCAGATTCAGCGGCTTCTGTGCGTGTCCGAAAGAGGGAGGGAGAGTCCTGCCCAGACACTTTTAATGGTCCCTAGGTAGCTGGGTGAAACCCGGTGGGTCTAGTCACTCAGATTTTTTGCACAGCATCTTATAACTCTGTGGCTTTAATAGCTGTTTTTCCCAAGATCAAAATGCATCCGCACAGGGCCATGCCATCTTGGATCGCCCCTGAGTTGGTGAGTTTTAAAGCCCCATTATTTTCTACATTGGGAATTCTATTTAAAAAAGAAACTACTTTGAGATTTCATCTTACCTCAGTCAGAATGGTCATGATCAATTAAATAAATGACAGCACATGCTAGTGAGGATTTAGGGAAAGGAGAACACTTATTGATTACTAGCTGGAGTGCAAACTGGAATAGCCATTATTGAAATCATTGTGGTTGTTCCTCAGGAAGCTATAAGTCTTTCCACCATAATATTCCATTATATTATTCTTGGATATACATCCAAAGGTACCTCCATCTGACTACTTGCTCAACCATGTTCACTACTGATCTATTCATAATAGCCAAAAATTGGAAACATCCTATATGCCCATCAACTAATGAATGGATAAGAAAAATGTGGGTACATTTATACAATCAGCTATTATTAAGCTGTTAAGAAAAATGAAATTATGAAATGGATCTAGAAAAATATCAACTTGAGTGATGTATCCCAGACATCAAAATACAAATATTGAATATTTTCTTTTACATGGGAATGTTAGCTTTTAAGTTTTAGATGTGTTTGCTACAATTAAAATGGATGCAGAAGTTACATAGCTAGTAAGGGACCAATAGGAAAGAGAAATTGGAATAGAATATTGTGTTATAGAGAAATAAAGGAAAAATCAGAATAGGAGGATTAAATATTAAGGGAAATGAGAAAGCAGGATAAAGGACAGAATATGGGAAGGAGCAGGTAACACTATAGAGCATTTGAAAAACTAGATGGAAATCCACTACTGTAGAAACTTCCTAAAATATATACATATATGAAAAGAATCTAAATGGATTCCTTTTATGGAGTCACCAAATAATAGGAGACACAACACCCCAACTAAAAGTCTTATGCCACCAAATAAAACCTCTAATACCAGGAATGCATTATATCTAGTTGAGTTGTTGGCCAAAGTGGTCCCATGGAACCAGCAAACATCATAGACTATTGTCACAGCCATTGGTTGCTTTCCATAACCTGTAGCTAAAGCCTTATTGCTGAAGATTGAAGGTGTACTTTTAAATTATTTATTAATAATTCTAAACACTTTCCAACTCAGTGACCTGAGGTATAGAAGAAAGGATACTATTATATGCAGAAGATGAAGACATCCTCAGATGCAGGTCCTTGTGGCAACTAGTCAGCAGTTCAGCCAAATCAGTATGCACAGGATCAGATGCAATCAACAACAGGAACACCACAAATAGCACCAGCCTTTTGTGGCTATCCACAGTGCCTGATCTGGGCTCAACCTAACCTGAGTTCAACCCAGTTTCGACTCAGACTAACCTGGGCTCAGCCCAACCTGGGCCACAATCTTCAGCAAGTTTCAGCAACAGTAAACTTTGGAGAAGTGTTGTCTGAAGTCTTTGGCTTCAAAGATGAACAGCAATGAGAAGTGATGCCAAGCAAAAAGCCCCTCCATGTTTCTGGGGCTTTCACTTATACCTTCTCAAAATATGCACCAAGATGCTTTCCAGTTGGCCAATTTTATGCCTTCCTCATGAGGGACTACCTATTGACCAAGATCACAAGCTCTCTAAGAAGTCTGTCTATCAAAGGATGTAAATATGTTCCCCACATGTGACAGTTTTCCAGCTGGCAAAACATCACGTGCTCTTCTATCAGATTGTTTTGCATGTTTCTTTTATGAGACTGTTTTTCAGCAGTAGAAAGAGCACCCCCACATCCCATACTTGAGACCAAAACAAAAAAACACATTCATTCAACATAATTGTTTTTCTAAAGAAATCTGAACTTATCACAGAAGACAACACTTATGTCATAGAAATGGGAGAAGCTGAGCTGGTGACTAGCTAGAAGCTTTACAACTACTGACTTATATTCATGGTGCAAGAAGGTACTCTGCATGCTGCAAGGGAGAAAGGTAACATAAATATCACCCAGTGACCAACCCTCCAATATACAACAGCAACCTGCCTGCAAAATATATTGGTTCAATAGTAGGAAAAAACTGTTATAGGGGTAACCAACTACTTATTTGGTTTGATTTAAAACATAATCCAATTGGATTTAAAACACAATGGGCTGGAACGTACTCCTGACACTGCAAAAAATAGAAAACTTAATATTATTTTTCTGCTAAATGAGCATAGTAATAAAATGGCTTCTGGTGATATACTTCTTTACCCAGATATAAGCTCCTTGCTCAATCCACATCAGAGAAGCTACTTCTTATGATAGATAGGAATTAACACAAAGATCCACAACTGTTCAATGTACAAAGAGTGACTTTGGAGCACTGAGTCTTAAATGTGATCTCTTCAACAAGCCCCTCCTCTCAAGGTTCAGGGTGTATGTGGAATATGAGCCAAAAAGATTGTAAGAGCCAGAAGTGATGAGTGACTCCAAGAAATCAGTATCTTCAAGACAAAACAGAACTGATAAATACATGGATTCACAGAGACTGTGACAACACATATGAGGCTTTCCCAGGTTCAAGCCAAATGGGGTCCCAGCATTGAAAGGGATAAGTTGGGACATGGGGTCTCAACCTTGGTCAAGAAGCTATTTACAATTGATATCCACTGGCAAAGGGAAGGTCAACGATACTCCAGGCCAAATCCCACACCCAAAAGTAGTTGGCCAATATAAAATGAACTCTGTGTTTTGTTGTTCTTGCATTTGCTTGTTTCATTTTGTTTTGTTTTGGTATTTTTTCTTTTATTGAAAATATATTTTTGAACTCTTGGAGGTTTGTAAACCAGGTTGAACAGCTGTAACCTTTAATTTATTTACAGTGTTTTAAACCTGTTACCTGTTTTTTAATGCCAAACCATGGAAATATCCTATACCTCTCCAAAAAAAAAAAAAAAAACCTTTTAAGCTGCTATCAAGTTTGTGTAATCTATGTGGCCACCTGCAGTCTAACATTCTAATCTGAAATTAAGGCCATTTCCTTTCATACCAGTAAGGCCAGCATACCTTTGGTAAATTATAGTTTGAAAATTTTATATTGTATTTTTATTATATTTTTAAGCTTATTAACTCTTTTCTTAAAAGAGTATTATTTACTTCTAGAACATAGTTTCCTCCCTCCTCCCCTCCTGGCCCCTCCCTCCCTCTCTCCTTCCCTCCCTCCCTTCCTCCCTCCTTGTTCTGGATCTAAGAAGATATTTTTAAAATTGTGAGGCAAATTAGTATGAAAGCTGAGTTAGCTATAGAACTTTAAACTCATGGAGATGGTTAGATAGTAGAATGTTAAAGTCAGGTGTCAAATACATACGGACTGGACATTGGGAATGTATGCTAAGCCATATACCTCTCATAATTGTGGCCTATATATTTCTGTTGTTTTGTATTGTAATTATATTTATAAGAGAAAGAACCATTTGTTGGACTGAAAGGGAGAGCTGTTGGGGGAAAAAAGAAATACCTAAACAAACAAACAAAAAAGAAAGGGTAGAGGATGGGGGGTTGAGGGTGGAAGGATAGGATTGGAGGGGAGAGTAGGGAGGAGGTTGTGATTGAGATGTAACTTGAAGAAATAAAAAAAATAAATTATTAAAAAAAGAAAATAGATTTTTGAAAAAAATGTATATTCTGATTATCTTTCCCTTTCTTTACTTCTTTCAGTTCCTCCTTCCCTCCCCTCTTGTCCAGATCCACTCTCTTTCTGTATGTCGTTAGAAAACAAGTGGGCTCTTGAGGAATAATAATTAGATAAAATAAAACATAATAAAATGAAACAAAGCTAGCATGCTGGAATTGGGAAAAAATCCAAACAGAAGGAAAAGTGTCTAAGAGAAGGCACAAAAAACCAGAGACCCATTCATTCACACACTTAGGAATCCCATAAAAATACTACTGAAAGCTATAATGCATATGTAAAGGACCTACAGGGTGAAAATGAGAAGAATATATATATATACATTATATATAATTTTAAATTTAAATATATATATATACATTATATATAATTTTAAATTTAAATATATATGATATATTTTTTAAAAAAGGGAAGAACCCTAACATGATATTATGAGACAAGGAACCTCCAAAGATGAGACTGAGCTTGTTTTCTGTTGGTCTTCTACTTCTGGGTCTGTAGCCTGCCCTTAAGAGTATTTGTTTCCTCAGTGAGACTCCTTTGGAGGAAACACATTTGCAAATGGTTATCAGCTGGAGAATGCTTCTAGAATAGGGATGAAGGCATGTGTCCATTTATTTCAGGTGTAGGGACCCATCTGCTAAAGACCTATCAAGTCTTGTGGAGGCCCTTTGCATGCTGCCTCAGTCTTCCTGAACTTCCATCATGTTAGATGCTGAAGATGTAGCTTTGGACAAGTCAGGCTATTATTAATTTTAAGAAACTTACATCTCCTCAGATGAGGGTAGCTCCCACATATCAAACCCCCTCAGTTCATCAATCACTTGAAGGTTAAGAGCTTCCTCTTTTACTGGGGCTTGATATGGCAGCCCACATAGGGTAAAGTTTTCCACTAATATGCAACAGGGTCCATGACTCACTCCTGGGTGGAGGTTTTCATAGAATAGATATGCTGGGTTCCTGTCTGATAGACAGAATGTTATCCAAAATGGATGAAAATTGGAAGCAGGTAAGTTGACACCCTAGCTCTGCCAAGATAGTATGGGAAAGTCCTTCATGATTCCTGTTTTACAATTGTTGCCTATCAGAAATACTGAGCCAAAAGGCTGAAGATAGATGCTAATGAAAAAACTGGGGACTGTTCATGAAGCCAGTTGTCTGTCATTTCTTAGTTTTGAAAGCTGCTTGCTCTGCACTTCCTGTTTATTCAGATGCATTTATCCTTCTCAGGTCTCTGATATGGTTGAAGACTAGATAGTTATAGTCTCACAGTTAAGTTTTAAGTTGTTAAGGAATTAAAAAGATGTTTTAGATCTAAGAAGGATGTTTTTAAGTTGGCAATGCAGGTTAGAATGGAAATTGAGTTAGGTACAGAACTTTAAACTCATTGAGATAGATAGATAATAGAATATTATTATTAGGTGCCAAACACATATGAACTGGACATTGATAATGTCTGTAATATCTTATAGTTTTCATAATTGTTTCCTAATTGTTCTTATTATTTTGTATTGTATTTGTTGTTATAGAAACAGAGCCTTGTATTGGACTAAAAGGGGGATATGTCAGGAAAAAAAGATACAATAAAAAATTAAAAAAGAAACTTACATCTCAGTTGTAGGAAATACATAAGTATGTAAAAAAACCCCAAATAATAAAAATTCTCATATTGTTAGTGTCACATTCTGGTAAAGGTGTGTAGTAGCAAGAACTTGTGTTAATTGTAGATGAGAATGTAATTTGGAAAAGCCACTTTAAAAAAAAGGGTAGTTTCTTATAAAACTGAATATGGTCTTTGAAGGGGCTGATAGGTTAATATAAGTTAGATTTAGTGAAT